>PHNY01160935.1:323-14650 GCA_003724115.2 Anethum foeniculum | reverse complement strand
CTGTTGCCGCAATGTTTCATTGCGGCAGTACTCTTCTACCGCAATGTTTCATTGCGGCAGTCGCAATGTTTCATTGCGGCAGCTGTATCCCATCCAACGTTGGCTGGGGATTATGAGCCATTAAAATACTAATGAACCACTCATTATACAATGATTATCGGCATTTCATATCATAAAAATACAAAGAGTGTTCGACTAAGGCATTTACGTCCATGTGGTTGGGAGGGAAGGATTTGGGAGGGGAATGAAATTTGAACTATCTTGTGGCTACATATTGCCACAATATTGCTAACCATCAAAACAAAATTACATCAACTACATCAACTCTTAAAACTTATATGCAGTCAATTCAACTTCCAAAATTCATTAAGGTAGTTATGTAAATGAAGGAAGCCAAAACAGATGTCCCGAACAACAGATTAAAAAGAAGCTATACATAACCTAAATAGTCTCGTACAAAGTATTAATCATCAAGCACCATGTAGTGATCCCAGCAAATCTCTTAAGGTGTTAATTTGACACATCATATATTCCTAACACCTTCAGGTGACAATTACATATATGTCACTATACAGTTGGCATATCAAGCAGCAATTATACCAACTTTAATATGCTGAACCATATGAGTAACTATACTACTGTTCATATCATAACTAAGTCATCCCTGGAAGAACACATTTATTAAAGCACTTGTCAATCGTATATGGAGTACTACAAAACTCTCGGTAATAGTAATCATCTGCTCATTCTAAAGTCAATATTCTCGTTTTCTCGATACATATATGATACATTACACATGTAACTATTAAAAGACTACAGCATAGGCAAACCACATTAGAACAGGAAATTTTTTACAAGAAGCCTAAAATTATTAGTAAGAAGGAAAACTTACTTCATAAGAATATCATAGTACTCCGGATCCAAAGAGGAAAACATGCCATCAACATCTTTTATAGCCATTAATGCTCTATGTACTACAATCCAATTCGCAGACTACCAAAAAAAAAATTAACTGAAAGTTGTCAATTTATGCCAAGTCTAAGAGATTAATAAAATACAAATGCAGTAAATACAACTGTAGAGGGAAAGATGGTAACCTTGCATCTTTCATCCCGGGTCTTTGGAGGGGCACCTTCTAGAGCAGTTTTTAGTGCTTCAACTGGCTTATATCTGATCAAAATTCACCATATATTACTAAGTTTTTTACAGTAAAAAAGGTAAATATGGGTATAAGCGGAAAATGGGGAGTAGTGTGTACTGCTTGAGTAGGCTCTCGATCTTACGAGATTTGTGTTCAATTCGGGTGATTATGGCCTCTGCATTATCTGCTTCTACATGCTCTGCCATCTCTCTTTATATCTTATTATAGCTGTGATTATATGATATAAAAATTAAAAGAAACAAATTTTGGGAATTTAAATTACAAAAGCACTCTTCATATTTGTTATTTCCTTCTCAATGGAGGCTAGATTCATCCGGGATATCTGTTCTGAGAAGGATTGGAATTTGTTCTTGATTTCAGTTTGAGAAGGCATTAAGTTGTCCATCTTCTCATTCACAATCCTTCTTATGGCATCTTTATGATTTGATAGTTGAAGTTCAAGTGCCTTGCCAAACAGATGGAAGGCTTTGAGCTGAGCCTTATGTACATCCATCACAGCATCATGAACCTCTGTTGGAGTTAGATCCCTGGAATTGCTTCCTAGAATGGTGACATAGTCATTTCTGAACCTTGCTAGCACCTCATCCATTTCTAGAGCAAAATCACTTGACAGCCAGGCATCTACATTCCCATCCTGCTCAGCTTCATCAACAATCTTCTCCTTTTGTTGCTCAACATCCTCATTGAAGCTTAGAATAATGGCTTGATAGTCTTGATTGCTCATATTGGATGTGAGGAGATGCTGAGAAATGTTTGCTAGCCCTGAGATTTGCTCCACCAACATGTCATCAATAGAAGAGGGCTGAGCTTCAACATTTTGTAGTCATTCAGATAGAACATGAGGTTGTGGCTGTGAGGTGGATGGTTGAGCAGTTGAGTCCAAAGTATCACCTGTGACTGGTGTCACAGTTTGACTCACAGATTGCTCTGTGGTTCTGACAGTGTGTTGTTCACCACTAAGTGTGGGAACCTCCATTTGAATTGGAGAGGGTTTGACTGGGTTACTGTCATGTACACCAGTCTCAAACCTTTGTGCACCTTGCAGAGCACTGTCACATGAATGTGATATTCTTGCCTCTCCCATAGCAAGGTCATTGGCCATTGTACTCCTAGCTTCAACTACCAAGGCAATTTCAGCTAGGGTTTTGAGGGGAGTTGCCCCTTCTAGAGAGGCCTCCAATTAAATTGGAGAGGGATTAGGTAGCTCTCCCTCAAGAGTACTACCCTCAAACCTATCAACCTGTGAAGGTGATGGTGCACATGAAGGTGCAAGAGTAACCATGGGGTCTTCAGTAAAAACTGATGAATCCCCCATGTTTGTGATGGTGTCATCAAGGTCTACCCCAGCTAGTAGCCTCTCACCATCTAAAAGTTGGTTCTGGGTGGTGAGCATAGTTTCATGAACTAAGTCACTTGAGTTTTGGTGCCCTTGAGAAAGAGAATCAAGGGCTAAGTGTGCAGAAGAAATTTGAGATATGAGAAGTTGTTGTTCAGATGTGAGTTTTGGCAGCTCCCCCTGAATAGATGAGGGAGCTTCAAGTGATGTGTCCTCACAGTGTGTGCCATCCTTATTTCTCCTGCCATACACTCTAGGTGCAGGCTGTGTAGACTCCTCTTACTTGGTGTATTTTCAACTATGCCCTTTTGGGAGGACATAGAGGAGTCTAGAGTGGTCAGCTCAATTTGTTTATCCTTCTTTTGTTTCTTGACCAAGGGTGACTCAGGTTCCACTGGAAGTGGTTCACTCTCATTCACAATTGATAGTACTGGTTCCTTCCTCTTCTTTTTACTCACTTCAGTCTTTTGAGAGACTGAAGTGGTTGGTTTCCTAGCTACTATTGGTTTTGAAGAAGGGGCTGCAGCCTTGGAAGATCCCTGTTGGTGTATCTGTGTTTGTACTTCCACAGATTCAGGAATCATGGCTGAACTAGAGATTTGAGGTGCCCTCATGTCTGGCATAGGGTAAGGATAAGTTCTGAATCTCTCCAACATAAATGGAGTGATTCTGAGACTTACATTTACCTTATTTTTAGTAACAAGTGAACCAAATATGATTTTGGACACTTGTTTACAGTTGTCAATTTTAGTTTGATCAATACCATTAAGTAGGTGAATGTCTTTAACTTTATTAGCTAAAGTAGACATAATGAATCTAGGAAGAAAAATTTCCTTACCTCTGGACTGTAAAGGCATGGTGAGCCTTGTAGTCAACTCCTCCAGAATTAGCTTCCCCACATTAAGGTGTCTGTTATGAGCCATGGAGAAGACCAGTTTCTGCACCACACTGGATATGTTGTCAAATCCAGTCTTCCTACATGTGAATGCCCTCACTACAGAGTCAAACACATAGGACCATTCTTTCCTGAGGTTTGACCTGTTCAGGCTAGCCAGGTTGATGCTTCCACTGTAATTGATGAAGTCCATGAACTCAGTCAATTTATCAGGTGTGGGCATCTCTCCAAAGTTCTCAGTAGGGAGACCCAAAGCTGTGTTCACATCAGCATCATTAATCTCCAAGCTTTGGCCTCCAATTGTGCAAGATACCACAATCGAGCTAACACTGTCATGCACAACTGTAGTAGAGACAGCTGTGGTCCAAAACTCGTGCAACACATCCATGTACAAGACCGGATTTGCAGTTAGAGCACCTGCAAAGTAAGATTCTGACAAAAATTTCACAAACCCCTTGAAACTGTCAGGGGCTTGGTTAGCATCAAGTAACGCAATGAAATTGGTTCCTTTCTCTGGGATGGTAGCTCTAACAATGTTTTGTGCCATTTTAGTGATTGAAAGTAGTGGGTAAGAAATTTTTTTGAGAAAGGAGTGAAAACGAGAGAGAAATCGCCTGAGTTTGAGAGTTAGGTTACTTGAGATCTCGAAAAAGTGTAAGTAGAGTGTATGTATCGAGATGTCTGGGTATTTATAGTAAAAGTAAAGTACTTGTCGAGAAGTCAAATAAACGTTTAATATTATACTTATCGAGAAGTAAATTTGAATAAAATACTTATCGAGAAGTCAAAATAAAAGTTTGATATTATACTTATCGAGAAGTAAATTTAAGTTTGAAAAAGTACATTCGATAAATCATTTTATTAATTCTTGTATAGAACTACAAAATGATTTATCGAGAACTCTAATAAATAACCAGTTTGTCCAAAAATGGACTAAAAATGATTCTAATTTATTTGAATTAAATCAAACTAAAATCAAAATAAATTTACCAAAAGTATTTGTCCAAAATAATTTATTAAATTAAATTATTTTAGTTCTGAGTTATTAATAAGTCTAAAAATGTCCTTGTCGAGAACTCTGTGAATTAACACTATTAGAGAACTCTACATGGTCTTATCGATAAGTCATAATAGAGCTTATCGAGAAGTCATTCGAGAAGCCTGTAAATAGACTTATCGAGGACTCACTCGAGAACTCTAAAATGACTTGTCGATAAGTCATTTTGACTTATCAAGAACTCAGTTCTCTATACCTTTGAGTACTGTAATTCTGCCTTGTGTTAATTTTACACATTTAAGATGCAAATTAACAACTAGGCAGTTTACTTAGAATTTGAAATATTCTAAGTTGATTTTTAAGTTTTGAAAAATAAATATACAGAGATTCTGAAATATTTATAATTCATATTTCAATTAATTTTTAATTATATCAAACTAGGTTGATTTATTAGAAATTAATCTGCTGCAACACATTAGCCGAGTTCTTGCCTTAGGATGAAGAATTGAGCATTNNCAATTTCACTCACAAGTCTAGTGAAAGTTGCTTCATCCAAAGGTTTAGTAAAAATGTCAGCTAATTGTTTCTCTGTTGGAACAAAAATGAGCTCAATGGTACCATTTGCAGCATGTTCCCTAATAAAATGGTACCTTACATCAATGTGCTTTGTTCTAGAATGATTAACTGGATTAGCCAATATAGATATAGCACTAGTATTGTCACACATAATAGGAATTTTATGTAACACTGGACCATAGTCCATTAGCTGATTTCTAATCCAAAGCACTTGAGCACAACAACTTCCAGCAGCTATATATTCAGCCTCAGCTGTAGAAGTTGACACAGATTGTTGTTTCTTACTATACCAGGATACAAGTCTTTGACCAAGAAATTGACAGCTTCCACTAGTACTTTTCCTATCAACCCTGCATCCAGCAAAATCTGCATCTGTGTATCCAACAGCTTCAAAACCAGTTCCCTTAGGATACCATAATCCCAAGTTTGGAGTTCCCTTTAAGTATCTGAGAATCCTTTTCACAGCCATCAAATGTGATTCCTTTGGATTGGCTTGAAATCTAGCACATAGACAAGTAGCAAATATGATGTCTGGTCTACTAGCAGTTAAATATAGCAATGATCCAATCATCCCTCTGTAGCTTGAGATATCCACACTCTTGCCTTTCTTATCTTCATCCAACTTAGTTGCAGTAGACATAGGTGTAGATGCAGGTGAGCTATCCACCATACCAAATTTCTTCAGTAAATCATTTACATATTTGGCTTGGCTGATGAAAATACCATCACTTCTTTAACTAACTTGAAGTCCAAGAAGTAACTTAATTTTCCCATCATGCTCATCTCATACTCACTCTGCATTAGCCTAGAGAATCTTTGACAAAGCTTTTCATTTGTAGATCCAAAAATGATATCATCCACATAGATTTGAACTAGGATCATATCTTCACCATGTTTCTTGTAGAAGAGAGTCTTATCAATAGTACCTCTAGTAAAACCATGTTTGAGTAGAAATTCTGACAGTGTGTCATACCAAGCTCTAGGTGCCTGTTTTAGTCCATATAGAGCCTTGAGTAACTTGTGAACAAAGTTAGGAAATTCTGGATCTTCAAAGCCAGGTGGCTGTTGCACATAAACTTCTTCTTCTAGTTCACCATTAAGAAAAGCAATCTTGACATCCATTTGATACACTTTGAAATTTGAGTGTGCAGCAAATGCTAGAAAAATTCTTATCGCTTCTAGTCTTGCAACAGGAGCAAAAGTCTCATCATAGTCAATCCCTTCTTCTTGTCAGTAGCCTTTAGCAACCAGCCTTGCTTTGTTTCTAGTAACAATTCCATTTTCATCCATTTTGTTCCTGTACACCCATTTAGTATCAATTATGCTTCTGTTCTTTGGTGCGGGAACCAATTTCCAAACCTTGTTTCTTTCAAACTGATTTAGCTCCTCTTGCATAGCACATATCCAATCAGGATCCAATAGGGCTTCTTCAGTTTTCTTGGGCTCTATTTGAGACAGAAAACATGCATGTAGGCATTCATTAGCAGTTGCACTTCTAGTTCTCACACCAGCTGTGGGATCACCAATAATAGCTTCTATTGTATGACTCATATCCCACTTTCTAGTGTGTGTCTGTTGACTAGTGCCTTCATCACTTTCTTCATTATTGATATGACTGTCATTTCCATTCTCTCTTTCTCCCTCTGAGTTTGTGCCATCAAATTCAGGTGTCTGGAATGAGTTTTCATTCCCATGATTTTGTTGTTCAGTAGTCTCTTCATTTGTCATATATTGTGCCACAATTTCATCTTCTCCATCAGAATCATTAACTATGTTTAGATTCTCAAATGCAAGGACTTCAGAATCATTCACATCAAGGCATTCCAATCCTGGACACTTGTCTTCATCAAAAGTCACATCTGTGCTTTCCATAATTTTCTTTTGATCAATCACATACACTTTGTAGGCTGTTCTTTCCAATGAATATCCCAGAAAAATTGCTTCAAAAACCTTAGAGTCAAATTTTCCACATATTCAGAGTTGTCTTTTAGTATGTAACACTTGCTCCCAAACACATGTAGATGCTTCACTGTAGGCTTCCTGTTAGACATGATTGAGTAGGGTGATTTGCCATGAGCTTTGTTGATCAGATATATGTTTTGAGTGTAACATGCAGTGTTAACTGCTTCTTCCCAAAAGCTAGTTGGCAACTGAGCATCTTGTAGCAGAGTTTTAGCAGCTTCAACCAATGTTCTATTCATCCTTTCAACTACTCCATTTTGTTGAGGTGTTCTAGCTGCTGAGAATTCTTGAACAATGCCTTTGCTCTTGCAGAATTCACTCAATGTTGCATTTCTGAATTCTGTTCCATTATCACTCCTCAATCTTTTTACACAAACCTTATCTTCAGCCTGCTTCTCAATTTTCTTGATGTGCTCTATTATAATGTTTGGAGTTTCATCTTTAGAGAACATGAACTCAACCCAAGTGTATCTTGAAAAATCATCAACCATAATAAGGGCATATTTGTTCCTTGAAATGGAGAAGACATTTACTGGCCCAAACAAGTCCATGTGAATAAGTTGCAATGGTGCACTTATAGAATTCACAGTTTCCGACTTGTGAATTGATCTTTTCATTTTTCCTTTCTAACAAGCTTCACAGACTTCCATTTGAGCAAATTCCAGACTAGGCATGTCTCTCACAAGCTCCTTCTTGACCAAGGTGTTGATTGCTTTGTAGTTCAAGTGAGATAACTTCTTATGCCACAATCTGCTTTGCTCTTCTGAAGCCTTGGTGTAGAAACAACAAACTCCATCCTTATTTGTTGAGTCTAAGTCTGCAACAAACAAGCTTCCCTTCCTTACTCCTTTAAGAGCAGTTTCACCAGTCTTTTTGCTAATAAAAGTACAATCTTCTTTGTTGAAAACAACTTGAAAACCCCTGTCTGCAAATTGACTAACACTTAGAAGATTCACTTCTAGTCCAGCTACCAGTGCTACATCTTCAATGACAATATTTCCAGAAACAATCTTGCCATATCCCATTATGAATCCTTTGATGTTGTCTCCAAAGGTCACCAAAGGGCCAGCCATCTCCTCAAATTGTAATAGCAGGGCCTTATCACCTGTCATATACCTTGAACATCCACCATCAATGATCCATATGACCTTCTTTATTTTGCCCTGCACACAATGAGGATTAAGGGTGTTTAGCTACCCAAGTAGTGTTGGGCACTTTCTTCTTGTTAACTGATTTAGCAGAAGTAGAATGAGAGTTTTCAGATAAAATAGAATTCATGGACTGTTGTGCAATTTTCCTTTCAGCTATAGAACCAAATTTTGATTCTATGATATCAATCCTCAACTTGTGGCAACTTTTCATCACTTTCATGTTGCAGGGAATGCAGTCAAACTTGTCACAGAATGTATAGGGATCATTAGCCTTGGCTTCATTGTACTTGCAGACTCCTTCAGGTGGCTTACTAACAACCTTTTTACAAAGGTGAGTAAGATGATTCATTGAGCCACAATTCTCACACCTCTTTCTAGGAGCATCTGCAACATAAGCAAAATTATTGCTTTTGGTTATCCCAATTTTTCCATTTCTGTTTTTCTTTTTCTTCTTAGCATCTTCAACTTTAATTTCCTTAATAGGCTTCTTGATTTCTTGATTGGTCATTGATATCTCAACAGTGGTTGAAGACTGAGTTGCTTCTTCATTTTTCTTTTCCTTGTCTTCATCAGCTATTTCTTGCTTGATGATCAACTCCTCTTCACTGAAATTCACTTCACATGCCTTGAACAAAGGTGAGTCAACTTTCTTCAAAATGGTTGGAACATTTTCAACCTCAGTTGTCTTTCCTTTATCACTCACACTTTTCTTTTTATTGTTTAAGACATCATAATCAAGACCAATGGCAATGTTTGTACATGGCTTGTTCTTTTCATGATACTGACCAATCAATTCAGAAGCATTTTTGAATGATTTCAGCTTCACCTCATTCTTCTCAAGCTTTTCTCTTAATACTGCTTCAATTTCATTTGCACACTTCAATTTGTTCTTCAAGTATGCATTTTCTTGTTTGGCAACATCAAGCTCAACTAACAACAATTCAGTCTCTTGCTTTTCACTCTCAAGTTTTTCATTTATCTTCTTCAATCTGCTGACTTCCTCATTTGCAGCAACCATACTTGTATGAATGTGGAACATTTCTGTGCTCATCTTTTCAATAGTTTCCTTATATTGACTCACATTTAAATCAATTGTGGTAAGGGTTGGTACCTGTGATTTAGATGATGAAGATTCTCCTTGCTCCAAAGCCATGAGTGCATAGTTTCCAACTTCTTCTTCTTCATCATTATCTGAATCATCCCAGCTTTTACCCTCAGCAATATAAGCTTTCCCTTGTATCTTCTTTAGAAGAGCTTTATACTTTGCTTCCAATTCAAGATAGGCTTTGTCTTTCTTTGCCTTCTTGGGTTTCCTGCATTCTGTAGCAAAATGGCCCAACTCATCACAGTTAAAGCACCTTATATTTGATCTATCAACAGATCCAGTTTTGTAGCCATTTTTGCTGTCTGAAATGTACTTCCCTTTTCCTTTCCAGCTGCTGTCTTTGTTGAAGGACTGTCCTTTGCTCTTGAAAAACCTTGGTTTCTTTACTCTAATGTTAGAGAATTTTCTTGCCAAATAGGCCGTTGATTTGTCTAGCTCATCAAGCTCATCAAGAGTGTAGAACTCATCTTCTTCATCCAATTCCAGTATGGCTTGCTCTTGAGTGTCATTGACTCTTTTCTCACTTGTAGAAGGCACTGGAGTTTGGGATCTTTGTTCATCATTAGAGATCTGGCCATCATTCACAATTAGTGCACTAGAACCATCCATTACATATCCTTGACCAGCCCTTAATAATTTCTTTTGAATCATTTCCAGTTCATAAGTTTTTAGAACCCCATAGAGAACTTCCAGTGTTATTCTACTCAAATCCCTTCCTTCTCTGATTGCAGAAATCTTTTGTTCCAAATGATCAGGGAGAGTAAGTAACAATTTCAAATTCACTTCTTCAACATCATAATACTTATCATGAAGCTGCAAGTCATTTATCAGCTTATTAAACCTTTCAAACACATCAGTAATACCTTCCTTTGGTTTAGCCATGAAACCCTCATACTGAGAAATCAGTATCCTTCTTTGATTTGATCTAACCTCCTCAGTTCCCTCACAGAGTATCTCAATCTTTTCCCAGATCTGTTTAACAGTGTCATAGTTGACAATGTTATTGTACATTACATTGTCAAGTGACTATTAGTATCAGTTGCAAAGCACTGTCCAGGGAAACTTTCTCTCTTTCAGTCTCAGTATACTCAGAGGCATCCTTGGGAGCATATGAGCTGGAATAACCATATCTCCATCTGTAGTTTCCTCAACTCTAACCATAGGAGTGAAGGGCCCATTCTTGAGGATCTGAATGTAGAGATGATTGGCCATTCTTATAAACAGTAACATTTTCTTTTTCCATAAAGTATAGTTAGCCTTATCAAATAGAGGAATCTTGATACTACTGATTTTCTGTGTATTCATTCTTCCAAGATCTAATCTGTTGCTTTCAGATTTTGCTTTGATACCACTTGTTAGGGAATGAATACAACACAGAGGGGGGGTGAATGTGTTTTAGCTTAAATGGTTACTTTGATTCGGTTAAGTATAGCAGTTAGTTGTTTACAAATGATTTTGTTGGACAAGTGTTAAACATAAATAATCATGCAAATATGTAGAACACAAATCTTTCAAAACTTCACTTAATTTTGTATTAAAATCAAGCAGTGTTTTGCTACAAAATCTCTAAGTTCTTTGTTTAGAACTTAGCTTCTTTCTTGAGAGAGAATACAATTTCTAATCTTTTCAGTACATCTAAAAACAAAGGACCTCAGTTAACTTTATATGATAGTTAACTTTGGTTTACACAGTGTACAATAGGAAGTGCTAATCACTTTTCTAACCTGTCACTAATCACTTCCATTTAAGGGAAAAGTGAAACTTCTATATCTAGATTAACATATCTTTATCCACTGTGTATTGGTTAATCCCCTTTGTCAGTTAATCTTCACCATTGATCTTGCACATCTCTCAAGCTGCTTTTTGTAGACTTGTCAATCCAACTGTGTGAATTGTTTGTTGATTGATGATCATGGATTTTAAATTATTCTGCAATTCTGTACTTAGAGATATTTCTTCACTTCGAGATCTCCAATTAGGCTGTAGAGAACTCGATATCTCGATAGGCATGTTGGCTTGTCGATATCTCTGAGCCTCTATTGTTGACTTGACTTATCGACAACTCTGAGTTCTCTAGTGAATTTTGGTTTATCGATAACTCAGAGTTCTCTAAAGGACTTTGGCTTATCGATAACTCAGAGTTCTCTAATGAATGTGTACTTGTCGATATCTCTGAGTTCTCGAATGAGGAAATGACTTGTCGATATCTCCAACTGCATTTCCTGAGTTCTCGATAGGCCATTCCTGAGTTCTCGATAAGTCATTCTGAGTTCTCGAATGACTTCTCTATAACACCAAATCTGTGACTTGTAGAGATCTTGACTTAGAATGTTTTTCACCAAACAGAATTATTCAACTCCAAGCTTCTTCATAATTCTTCTGAGGCATGATCTCTTTGATCTTCTTCCAGATAGAATCCTTAGGCTTGACACTGTTTACAGAAAAATACTCCAGTCTGCTCTGTTAACATTTTTACAGACTTATAGTGTTACAAGTATAAATTATAGATTAAGATTATAATACAACTAATCTTAGGGTTGTCAATATGACTTAGTCTTGTTATGATACAGGCATGTCTTGCACAACAAAAACCTTTATTAATACAACATTTCCTACAGGCCATTAATATACTTAAATGATATTTATTATCATAGGCCATCTCAACAGTGATAAATAATCGTCTCAACTTCCTTTAAGATCTAATGTTTAAGCTTGCACGTCTCCTTAGTATAACTGGTTCTTTTTACTTAACTGGTCAATACTTGAATTATATGTTGAATTTATATTTAATCTGGTTCCCAAATATTCTTAAGAACCTGTCTAAAAAAATTTAAGGTAAATCGAGTCTTTGTCTGACACTATTGACCAGTATTCCATTTCAAAAATAAAATAAAATTCACCAGTTCTCAGTCGAATACTCCTCATTGATTTATAGAAAATACAACACCTTGGTAAGTGTATCCTTAATACTCATATCTCATCATAATTCGCTTTAGTCCACGATAATCCATTTATATAATCTATATTCATATGTTCTTATTTCCACTAAGAATCTTTAATGGTTGTAATAATCTAGTGTTACATTTCATTTGTTGAAATGTAGAATATTTAGCTATCCACTTTATAATTTCTCTTAATATCCTAATACATGATTGCACTTCCAAATTGGATATCCCAAGTTGTGTGTCCCACTCAAAATTTCTTCATCTAATCTCGTAACATTTGTCATTTGAATTCTATAGGAAATTCTTATAAAACCTTCATCGCCCTTCCCACTCAAGAACTTTTATTATTTTTTTTTTCCACGTCACTTCGTCCTTCTTTATTCCATTACTTTTCTTTAGTATCTTCTTATTTCTCAAGTTACCGAGGGTGCATAATCATTTTAAATTTATTTATTTTTTTCCATTTGTGTAAACTAAAATCTTGACTTTTGTTTAAATCTTGACCTTCTCACCATATAGTTGATTTCTCTAGATCAGAAATCCAAACTGTCTTGTAATCAACTCAACATCCTATATTGGATATCTTATTCATACTCTTTCAATAGTCTCGAGGTATAAGTTTTTACTTTCCCGTATTGAGTTGGTACACCTCTTAATTCTTCATATAGTTTATTATTAATTTTATAATGTTTCATGTATCCTCGGGTAGTTTCGCAGTTTTCTTGATATAAACCTCTTACTTAATTCCTCTCAACTCTCTTCTTAAGAAATTTTTAATTTTAACTTTTCTCTTTACCTTGTTGTCTTTGTTAATGGGATAACAATCCTAGAAACATATCTTTCACGATCCCTTGTTGTAATATCTTGGTAATCTAAGAAAATTCTAGACTACCTCATAAACTTAACTCTTTTTCAAATATGACACTTGCTTTCATCTTATCGAAGTTTACTTGAACTCCTTCACCGCTAGCCATATGTTCGGAAAGTTGATCTGTTCGGAAAGTTGATCTGAATCAATCAATCACTTCAATTAGAAAATTTTGATAACCACTTTTCCTCGCGTAGTATTTTTGATGTTGTACTTTTTGAACTTGAGGTATTTCTCTAAAGTCTTAAGTCTATGAGTATATCAATAAGTCCTCAAGGATCTTAATCATAACTTAACTAATTATTTCTCCTAAACTCATTTTACCAAATTCAAGAAAATATATCTAACACATTAGTTGACCAAATAAATGTCCACTAAGTACTCATAATTCCCGTATATATCCTACGAGGCCTCCTGTGGAATATTTTATGAATTTATCTTTATTTTATGATATTCTAGTCCCAAATGAAACTTAAAAGGATGGGGGTCTTCCACTTAACAGGCCGATCTTATGTAAAAGATATCTTTTCTTACTTATCCTTATGTTAAAAGTCAATAACCCTGACGCATGCTCTTATCTTTTTTTTTAATATAACTCATATATTGTCCACTAGGACACATTGAATCTATCAGATTCTAATCGATTAACTCTTATAGCCATGTAACTAGTCCTTCCAATTCTATTGAAGACATTTGTATAATATACTAAATATAAGTGTAGAACATGATAAATTTCCATAGTCACTCGGGTGGTAGTCCTAATATATTTTTCCACCTAACATGTTTAAACTCAATAAGGTGAAATCTCTTCAATCATAGAGGTTAACTTTCTATATCCATCTTTTGCACCAACTAGGCTTACTACGCTTAACATGCTAATCTTTCGACTTGATTCGTTGGTAAAATTTCTTCGCTTGTTTCTTATCATAACTGATTATCCTTTGGCACCTATAGCTCATGCAAAATCAACGATCATCGATCTATACATTCAATATATATATATATATAGGTAACCAAGTCATTTCCAATTCGCATCAAGCTCTTCTATCTTAAAAGTTATTTAGGTGGGGTCAAATTGTTGTTCTGAGTTTCTATAGACGTGTCCTCGGCAGGTATTTTCTCTTGGCTATTTACATTTATCAATACGAGCTCTTATAAAGGTTAATATTCAATTTTTCAACTTACTTGTGGGATTCATATATATAAAAGATGTAGTAATTGTTAGTGTGTGTGCCCTAGAGACAACACTATTATGTTTTCTTAGAGACATTTGATTATTAATAATTATGATTCTATAGATTATTCTTTATAAATTTATTATGTCTTTATT
>PHNY01160922.1:821-11285 GCA_003724115.2 Anethum foeniculum | reverse complement strand
CCCCCCCCCCCCCCCACCCCCGCCCATAGAAATGATCAGTACTTTACCTAATTAGTCATAATTTATTCTCTATTTTGTTCACTGTGTCTCCTTCACCTAATTTATACCTGATACTATAGTCTTTTTATCATCTCATTATCAAATCAACTTTGTACTGATCATTCCTTATTTTGCCATCGCATCTCTTCACTCTGCAAATCTATCCTCTAAATTCAAGTGCATCTCCTTTGTAATTTTCTTTTAAAGCAATTCAATTACTCCTATAATTATGATACAAGATTTATTACTCAAGATTTTAGATCTTAGTTTCGAACCAGTGAGTTTAGCCTAGATATGTTGCACCTTTACTTCATCATATTACATTTTAACTAATTGCAATACATCACAGAAATTTCCAGCTAACACAATATCTATTCCCTTCCATCAAAAAAATTAATCTAGAACTCAAACTTTAAGATTGCATTTAAATTGAATTCAAATTCAGATAATTGCTCGAGTCACAACTACAATTGTTCAAATCAAGTTGAATCTATAATTTAATGCATGTTTAACACATTCTAGCTTCTAGATAGGGTTCACATGAGTACATCTCTTGTTTTTTGTTCATTATCCAGAATATAAACACATGCCGGCAACATGTTTAACATATTTTTTTATGGCAAGTCCCCATACAGTTCACTTTAAGCTCTTTAAGCCTATTTTCTTAAGCTGAGTTGGTAGATCTGAAACTTGTACAGATGGACCTATGTATAATTCGGACTATCACCACAAATCATTTCCATAATTTTGATCCCTACAGGTAGCTACAAGGTGTAGACACTTTATTTAAACCTTGATAACTCGTATGGTTATAATTGTTCCATAACCACTACTCGTGAACTCTGGTTTTACCAGGACTAGACTTTTAGCAGATAGAAGTCAAAAAGATGCTCCATTAGGCTTTTTCTGAATTAACAGGGAATAGACCAGTGAAATGCACCCCAGTGATGAAAAACAAAGCTAACGATATTATGAATCAGAGCAGGACTTCTAAGGCAGGAACAAACTCCAGACAGAACCGATTAAACCAATCTTGTGTTCAGTTGGGGTGAATGTGACTGGAAGGGAATGTAATGAAATGTGTACTACATTATGGGCATATTTTCCTTTTTCCATTGCATTCCAAGCATATTGTTGGTTTTTTAAGGTTTGTAGATGAGTAAACAGAGAGGTATAGTATAAGAAGACATGTGAGTGAAGAAGTTATATATTGATATGTGTTTGATGTATCATATTGCCTAAGAACCAAGTTCTTTATATAGGCTTACAAAACAAAAAACTGAAATATAAACATAATTGTCCTAACATAATTAGCAAAAAATCAGTTGCTGAAATTTATTCTTTCGACTAATTCTTGCTACCAAATTAGCCTTCATAAATATTGAAGCACAACTCCAACACATATAAAGGTCTAAACTAGAGCTCAAACCTACCAATTTGACAAAGCATGTTCCATTCTCCTTCCTACTCATTTTCTTGCGAACTTCAATATAGAAAATCTGCACTCCGTAATTTTTGTTTTCTTTTCCCCCCTTGCATCCTTTCTTTCTTCCTAATTTTGTTAACAAATTTTCGTTCCGTTCCTTCCCCTCTATCCTCTCCAAGTCCAACTAAACATAACATAAATATTTAGCAAGTACAATCAAAGTTATGAAAAGTGCACTTCAGCTGCAAAGCACTATCCATTTTGAATAAGCAGGAAGTACTGTACACATTATACAACGCTTTTGCTAAAAATGGGGTACTGTCACAGTTAATTTAATAGCCAAAAATTAGAACGCACGGTGCAATGAATAATTTTCATCATAAAAGAATGAACAGACTTCAATGTGATTTGCCAAGTTTCAATTGTTATAATGAAAACAATTTCTGCATTGTTGACTTCATACTACCAAGAGGAGCCTGTTTGGCTAAGCTTGAAAAAAGTTTCTTACTTTAATGGATATGGATATTATTTAATTATAAGCAAAAGTGCATTTTATACTCAAATATTTTCAGGAGTGGGTGGATAATTTACCTAACTTTCCTCTTCCATCTTCCTCAACTGCTAAAACCCTAACCTGGTTTGCTAAGATCAGAACCTGGTCTTAAAATCTAATCAATGGCAATGAATGGGAACATTTTGAAACTCAAGTACTTAGAAAGTTAAAATACAATTTATATACAAGATACCGAGCAAAGAATAGAACAAAGTTAATCAAAGAGCAAGATTAATATAGAATCATTAATTAATAAAGTGAAAAGATAGATATACACATCAAGAGAGTATAAGAATTACCAAACCCGCAAAGATTTGGATAAAGTTTTGAGATTAGTAGATAGTTTTTGTGTGAAATACTGAAGAAGGGACACCAATACACCATCCAAGCTTCATTGGGGATGTGAAGACAAAAAGAAACGACATGAAATAGGAAAAGGAGAAAAAGTACCCCAACTTTACTTTCAACTTCTTTGTTATTTATAGTACAAAAGTTTTAAAGTGCATAATATGATTTGATAAATTTTAAATGTAACTCATCACACTTTCTACTTTTAACAACCATGGATTGTTTTGTTCATAAAATTTTAACCTAATTAATAAGAATCAAAATGTTATTAACATGTGTTACTGTTTGGTTGTGAGGTTTATAAGGTTGGGACAAAAGTTAATCCCCCGTGAGATTGCTGATCAATCATATTCACATTCCAGTCAACAATCCAAACACCTCCGATCCGTATGGCAAAAGGACAGAACTGAAGGGCAGAATCAGGAGGGATCTTTAGTGATCCAACTGAAGAAGAGGCAGGGAGCTTAAATAGAAAACAAGACAGGAAATCAAGGAATTTAGCAACCAAATAACCAGATGACCCAAGGCATCCCATCCAGCTTAAGAAAGCAACGATGAAGGGGATCGGGTAACAGATTGCTAACTTTGTTGAGCACTATTTCATATTAAAAAAGCTTAGATGAGTACTTGTTGCATCACCAATTTTTACGGAAATCACCAAACCATTGTACAGGTGTTATATGCCTCAAATGGGTTAAGGGTTAAGTTAACCAAAGGGATAAAGACCTATCTCCACAGAGAATCAGCAAGAACACACAATAAATCCACAGATTCAACTCATATAATTAAACTCTATTCAATAATGAAAGTTTACATCGCCTATATAGGAGTAAATCCCTAAACTTAGCCACAAAGTAAAAAATTTCTAATGAAGGAAACAAATCCTTTTCTTATTCTACGACTATAATCTAAAATATTATTAATAATCTTTTTATCTGCTTTCAAAAAATAAATAATCTTTTTATCTAATATAATTAATAACCAATAAATTACAATTAAATCTATTTCTAACTAACAAATAAACTATACACAGTCACAAACTGATCTTCTAATATTTCGTTCCGCATCACGTCACAAGTCTTAAAATCCTAATTGATAATAAAATGTCACAAAACTAAAGAGAAGATAGTAAGCAAGTTCGCAAGTTGCACGTCTAAATACTATTAACATGTTGAGTGAATCAACCTAACATGAATAACAAACATAGTTTTAAAGCCCTAACTGTTCAAATCCAAACACAGAGTTGACACATTATTACACAATATAGGAAATAACTTGGGGATGAAACAGAAAGATAATGAACTTGTTTCTCCCCAAATTAATGTTTCCCTTCCTCCAATATGTGAAGAGGTACAAGTTAATGAGGTGGATATTATAGAAGAAGATGACAACAATCAATTCTAAGTCTCACTCCGAAAAGATGACAAGGAGGATAGCCTAACAATGTACCATTATTTTGTTCTTCCTGAATGCTTCAATAAAGTCAAATATATTATTGATATCTACCAGGTTTCCACGGAATCATCTCGCACTACAATACATGTAATGCTTATGGAGCCTTGTCGGGCCTTCACGGAGGGGGGGAGAATAATGCGGAACAAGAAATAATGAAATTAGTTAGTATTTAGTATTTTATAATAATATTGAGATACAAGTGTATTGTAATTACCAGGGTTGTCACCACGTCCTTGTGGCGTCCATATAGCATTGTGGCGAGTAAAAGGCATAAAAAAGGTCCTCCTCGACTCATGTACATGAATAAAGCAGTCACCTCGGACGCCTTATAGATGCCACAAAAGGTTGGAAATTAATAACAAAATAAAGACTGGCCCATTGGGCTTTACCCGATCCAGTGATCCAATCCACCGAGTTAACATATAAGAAGGTTAGAAAACCCTAATAATCTACAAAGATTGCCTCTAAAGTCAAACTAAGGTTGAACAATGAGTCTGACTCAGACGTGGATGTTGAAATAGAGGAAGAAAGTATCCCTATCATCAAGGTGATTGTAGTGAACTATCTGTTGTACATGAAAGTGGTAGCCTTAAGGGGGTGGAAGTGTTGTTAAATATGATTTTGGTGCTTGATAAATACATCTGACTTGCCACTCCCTAGTTGAATTTGCTTGTTATTGTTTTACTTTATTTGCTACTGCCCCACGCCGCCACTTAGTTGAAAGTGATATGCTTCAACTTTTAAGACCTGGCTTTTGACTTGTTGGCATTGCAAGTACTTATGTCTTCATTGTATGTACTTATGCCTTCATTTTATAGTGTTTGTGTTATAATTACTTAGTAATTAGAACATTAGATTGATATACTAAATATATATCAGATATTTACAAACTACTATCTTATATATATGAATATTTTGGGTGTCATAAGGGCGCAGGATGCCATATTGTTGTAAACGTCCTCGGGCGCCCTTGTTAATTAGAAAACTGTATTATCTAATTAGAAATAACCTCGGATACAGATAATTCTAGGTACATTGAAATAGTTAGCTATCATTATTTATTTTAGCTATATGGTAATAGACTGATAGTTATTGATCAGATAGTTTTCTTAATCCATTACTCTTATAGAGATGATTTTTTTACGTTAATCAGACTATAAGTGATAAATAATTGATGAATCTAATAATTTATTGGTGTTTCCTACAGAAATAGGTTTTTTCTTGTTCTCAACCATATTAAACTCATCCTAGAGTAAATGAAAATTAATTTCCGCAACTTTATTTACCAGCACAAGAACAATATTCCTCTTTTAAAATTTGTCTTTATGTAACCATCTTCTCTCTCCTAAAAAATCTATCCTCATCTCTGATTTATATCAGGTCTTCATGATGAGGGATATCTGATTTGAACAAAACATACAATTCAGATATGACTTGATCAATGTAGTATGTCGATAAGATAGTGGACAGACCTATTCACTATCAGGTACATACTGCATTGAATTTTATCTAGCATGTCATGTAAACTATAATGAAACTTAATTCCAGTGCAGGGTAAAATAAAATAAAGAATAGAGCAAACATTAAGTATAACAAAGTGATTCAATAAGGGAAAAAAAAGAAGGAAAAACAATACATATAATCAAGAAAACGTATTTGATAATTAAGGGATGAAAATTTTGAATGCAAGTATTATATGACTTTCGAAGCTGCCTTCTTATATAAAAATTACCAATATGGGGAAGCCAACAACAATTGCTCCAGAACCACTGACCAAGACGGCCAGACAAGTGAAGACAATTGAACTGAGAGCATCGGCAATAATACCAAGGGCACAAGCAGCAGCACCAGCAGCCCCGCCTAACATAGTAACGGTAACGAGAAAGTAACTGAATGGCGGAGGCACATGGAGGTAGTGGGCGAAAGAATGAAAGACAACTCTAATCTCCAAGCATACGACAACAACAACTAAAGCTACAGCACCATTGACCAACCTTATGCTCTGGATCTGGTGCTCATTTTTAGTGAGCCACCAGAGAGCACCCCTTGTGGACGCATAGAGTTGAAACAGAAAAGGAATGAAGAAAAGAAGGCACAAATCAGAAATTGACGAGGCAGAAGAGAACAAAACAGAGTGACGAGAAGCAACGTGAAAGAGGAGAGGCGAGAAGAGGAGATGCAATGTCTGGACACAACTTTCGAGATCACTTAAGATCAAGTTATCAGTGGGAACTTGACCTCCATGATACAGAATCTCCTGCTTGAGCTTAAAAGACGAGACACGGGGAATGGAGAAAAGCCAGTAAAAAAGACAAGAGAAACACATAAGATAGTAGGAGGAAGACGAATTCGGGGACATACCAATAGCGGAAACAGTTGCCCAAGTAAAGAGAGCAGACGCAACGAAAGGAATGCAGGCAAACAAAAGACGCTCAAGAGCAAGGACAATAGTAGGGTACTCAATCTGAATCCACTTAAACTGAATAGAAGCCCAAACTCCAACCAAGAAATTAGAAAAAGCACATAAAAAAAGAGCAATAACAGTAAGAGGTACAGACTGATTAAAAGTAAGATATAAAGAGGACGAAGAAGATACGAAAAATACGATCTGAGCGGAGACGAGAGTAAACCAGACAGCAAAGAAGGAACCTGACTTAAAGTTGAGTGAATCAAGAATATACACAAGCATGAGGCCCAGAATTAAAGCAGCGACAACAGGAGTTCCACCTAGGTCTAATAAGAAAGCAGCACAGGGGATTAGAGCGAGTGCGATTCTACCATTGTGTACAAATGAAGATGGAGAATAGCGAGATGTTGTTGTTGATGATGTGGTCTTAGTAGTACGGCTACGACTAACAGTGTTGGTGACGTGGCCGTTGGAGTAATTAGGGTTTGTTGTTGTAGGAAATGATGGGGCGCTCATGGAGGTGGAGATGTAGGGTGGGCGATGAGAACGAGGTTGGAGCTCCGGTGGTAACATTTTCAGTCAAGTAGCAGCAGCACCAACTCACAACTGTCGGATCTCTGGCCAAATCAATTTCTCTCCCTTTTATCGTTCTCCTTTTTCCTCCCCCCATCTTCATTTTTTGTCCTCCTGGGTCGGCCCACCAAAATACTCTTTTGGGCCTTGCCTTTTTCTTTTCTTCCTATATAATTAACACAAACCCATTCAAATTTGTCCATTTAGACTACTATTTTATTTTTAATTTTTGTTGGAAAGCCCAAATATATTCTTTTGTTTTGCTTTGATTTGTTTTTTATTTTTCAATTGTCTTCCTTATTCAGCAGGGAAGTCTTTCTTTTTAGATTGTTTGTTTTGTTTATTAAATCTCTTCTTATGATAGTTGTTCTTAATTTGTTTTCGTTTATTTAGCCTCTTGTGAGAATTTTGTATATTTTTTGTGTGATTTAATATCCTGGATGTTAGATCTGCGAAATTTTAAGATTTTGATTTAGCGATGCATTTATGATTGATATCTTAAATTGAATGCGGCGAAGTGAGTAAATGACTTCAATAAATCGTTTGATTGTATCCGGAAGAATATTGCATTAATCAATGATATCATCTTTTATATTTGTTCAACTCAATTGATTTTGTAGATGTCATAGGACATTTCATTTATTGAATTAATTCTTCTTAAAAAAACAATTTTGATTTGGTTTTGATAATTAGAATAGCAAGAGAAAAAATATTTGAGTTCGATTTTACTTTCAAAACGAACGAAAAAATCTAATCATAAATTGTACATGGTTTTTAGCAAGCTTTTTTAATTTTAAAGTGGAGATGTTATTTTGACTATGCTAATACTTTAGCAATTATTTTTGTTTAAATACGTTTGGCTCAGTTTGATTTAGACAGGTACATTCTAATTTTAAGTAAACTTAAGTTTCCGATGGAAAATAATGTTAAGCTATTACGAGTACACTAGTTCACTAAGTCGGCTTCGCGACGGCCTTTTAGTTTTTGTAATTATAAATTATTTTCAAAAATATTAACAAATATATATTTATAATATTATATTATTTAGTGAATGTGACTTGTATTATACAAATTAAATATATATGTATAGATCATAAAATATTATTTATATTTTTTAATAACGATTGTGACACGTTTTCTTAGATCGATGATAAATAATATATATTGGATGCTCCTTAGAATAGTTCATATCGAAAAAAAATAGTTATTCAAAACGAATAAACATAATCAAAAATACAATCAAAAGAAAACGACATAAACTCCAGCATGCAAATTAAAAAAAAATGTATAGGGATAATAATATTAACTATCTCTACACGTGCAAAAACTTATCACGATAATTAATAAGTGTTGGAACCAAATTTATGTAGGGCGGATCCTTGTAACTGTCTTTAGTCGGACCTGCAAGGAAGAGAATGCGATGGATTTTTTCCCTGATTCACCTCCGGTGTGAGAATCAGTAATTTGGTCGTAATAGGTTTTTAACGAACGCGAGAACTTAAGAGAAAATGTGTGAATAATTGTGTGTGTTTGTTTTGTGCAGACCTGCGACTATTTCTGAATCCTTCTCAATTACCATATCAGAGATCGTCGGGGATATGATATCCTTTAATTGGGGAAAGGATAATTATCCTTTAGATAATTATCCTTTATCTTCGGTAAATCACAATCAGCATCATGACTAGTAACGTTTATTAAGATATGATTGATCAGAATTGGGCTTGTGTTTCTTTTAAGTTCTCAATTGGTTTATTTGAACCCATTTAAAATGTTAGGCCTAATGGGCCGAATAAGGTGCTCTTCCAACATGTCCCTGAGTTTTGGTCGGTCCATTTTTAGGAGTATGAGCAGGCTGTTCTAAATATGCAACCCTGAAATCCATTTATGGCCTAAGCCTATAACGGCAATTAGGGTAACCAAAGAACATAAGCTGACATCCGTCTTTGGCCTTGACCTCGGACTATAATTGGGATGACCGAATAACATAGGTTTACATCCATCTTCGGCCACGGCCCAGGAGGGTAGTCATAAGTTTTGAGAAATAAATCCTGAAGCCTCGTTTCTTGTATAGGAGAATATAAGACATGGACAAAACAACACACAATATTTGGTCAATTCACTTTATATAAAAATAAAGAAATTGTTACTACGGTTTCAAGAAAAATGATGGTGTTTTTCTTGGCTCCTTCTCAAGAACAGGTTCTCGAGTATGGCTTACAGAGAGAAAATGTATTACAATGTTAATTTTTAATCGTTTCACAACTAAGAATATGGAGTGAGCACTCTATTAGTAAGACAATGTGAGTAGTGTTCTCCATTTTACAGCTGGATATCATGTATTATGCATGAGACATGTTGCAGCTTTTTTTGGACCGCCATAATTTTAATATTTGTTCATCATCTTTAGCCGTGTGTATTGCCTTTTCTTTCTTTGCAAGTTTTAACCGTAGGCTTGACACCTGTCCATGAACCATCTCCGTGTACAATATGCTGCAGTGATTTGTTTCATCATTTCTGGAAATTGTACCTTCGTTTGTCTCGAAATGAACTAGCTATATGAGGATATCGTAAACTCTGAATTTCCTTGTCATGGTTCTTCAGGACATTGAACAAATTTGAATTTAACGAATTTGAGACTTCTCGATATAGGACTTCACGATATAGATTAAATCTTGACTTTACGATATGTGACTTCACTATATGGACTTCTCGATATAGCTTAGTTTGACTTGTCGAAACTGATGACTTCACGGTACAGATTTGATCACTTCACGATATAGCTCTTCTATACTTCACAATATTTGACTTAGAAAAATATATGCAACATATTATCTTCAATATTTTTCAATCTTCAATTTGTTGCTTGAACAATCTTCATTGAGCTTCTACCAAATTGATTTATTCTGAGACTATTATATACAAGAATATTGCAAGGATATCCCTAAACTCATTATAACAGTGAGTTGTCTAGAAAAGCAAACAAAACAAGTACATTGAAACATATCACTAATCCAAATGGTAGGATCCATTTGTTCATGTAAAGTGACATTGTTACTTGAATGTACTTGTTATGATAGAATGAACATGTTGTGTACTTAGCATTGCTTCTGATTGATGAAATGACGAAAGTTATAACTAATTTTGAGATGTTTAGGTGTATTTTTCTTACATCATTGCGATTTTCATATATGCTCATACGTGTATTGTTAATACAATGTGTGCATAAAAACGTATAGGGATATAACTTGACATGAGTTTGAACTATGTTTGGTTGTGACTTGAGATTATCATTTATCTAATATTGTGCTCATATTTGCTTGTCTCTTTACTGTAATATTTGTTTGATGCTTATTTACAGTATTGACCCTTTAATGATACTTAAAAAATTAATCTAAAATATATCGTATTCAACTCATATTGGTTTCAGTAAAATTTGTATTGAAAAATAATTTTTATATTAAAATGAAGAAGTAAAAGTTTGAAAAAATATTTTTCAATTCGTTAAACAATTGTTAAAAAATGTTTTCCAGTGATATAGCCAAACGCCTAAAAATAATTTATTTCCAGAATTAAGTTATATTTGTTGGAACAAATGAAACCTTAATTATTGTTCACTAATGGGAGAAAAAAATAATCAATTAGTTCAAAATCTTAGATAAATAA
>PHNY01160753.1:9541-20192 GCA_003724115.2 Anethum foeniculum | reverse complement strand
AAAATGACTCAAATCAAACATTACCTTTGGCACTGTCGTTTAAGCCATATTAAAGAGAAATGCATTTCTGAGTTACATATGGATGGATACTTGGATAAGTTTGATTTTGAATCATACGAAGTATGCGAACCTTGTCTCATTGGCAAATATGATTAAAGGTCTTTTTACCGCAACACAGGAGAGAGAGGGAAACATTTGGAATTAAACTTCTGACAGGCGGCAAGAACTGATTGAGAGAGTGATTAGGAGTGGAACAGATTATCGTGTGATAATCATAATATGCACATCTTTTTACATATGTAACGTGTATATATATGCATAATATAAATCACCTCGAATCAGAAGTTGAGTAAATTACTTAACTAAAATTGTAGAAAAAATCAGTATTTATTTAAAATAATATACTGAAACTAAGTTATGCTAACCTGGCATCAGTATTTTGATTTTCATACCTATCAGGATTTGAGTCCATCAGTATGTGGCGAGTCACATTCATCAGGAATTGAGAAACACACAAGCACATTAGATTTCCACAGTTTAATCACAATATTCAAAAGCAAATATACAATAAAGAGTAGGAATAGAGATTAACAGGCTACTATATGTGCAATTACCACATGCAATCAAAACATAATTGAGAACACAAACTATTACAAACAAAATATTTCATTCATATAAAATTTATCAGTACAATACATAAAATATTTGATTACAATTTTATGACAAGAAAAACCCTAGAACTAGATACAAAAGAACATCCTTAGTCCAAGAAGCCTGACAAAGCTGATGATGACAGGAGGCCTAAAGCTGATTATGTTTAAGGGGTTTTATTCTTTGTAGCTTCGTGGCGTCTGCTCTCAAAGAACAGCACCGCCAGCCGGATGATATTTTCTTGCTGACATGCTGCTTCTTTCCTTTTAGCTTTAAGGCGATCCAGATGAAGGTAGTATTCCATCTGGAGAAAGAGCATCTCCAACTCCACATGATGTGGAACACCCTCCCAGAAAAAGATCGGGGCTGCAGTGATGTGCCACTCTTCACTATCGACACTGATAGTGGAGTCTTCGTAGTTGAGGAACATGTTGTAGAGAACCATTGTGAAAAGTGAGAGAGAGAGAGAGAGAGAGGGAAAAGTAGAAAAGAAATGTTAGAGTTTGAGAGAGAGAGATAGATTTGAGATGGAGTTTGTGACTGAACCTGTTGGCTTATAAAAGGAGAGGAAATATGAAGCAAATTAGCGGTTTAGTAAGTTTTGGTTCAATTAACTACGGAGTTAACCAGTTATATTAACCAAGTATATTTCTAAATACGCATGCCTCTAATGCAAATAATACAATAATGAGACATATATGCACATTTATCAATAATTAATCAAGTAAAAGGAAATGTACATTATCACATCATATTTCCCAAAAAATATCTTAAAGGGTGTACAAACCATTTATCAGGAATTGACCATTCTTAAGGATTCGATCAATTGTCAAGATTTACTCAAACATCAAGATTTGATGTTGTCAGTATTTCACTTGCTTTAATTACCTCTCCCAACTAACCATGCCAAGTTCATTGATGAGCTTTGTGAAGGTTATTTCTGGCAGTGGTTTTGTGAAGATATCAGCCAACTGCTGATCAGTAGGAACAAAATGAAAAGCCTAATTGTCCCTTCCATGACATGTTCTCTTATAAAATGATACGTGATAATGATGTGCTTTGTAAGAGAATGTTGCACTAGATTTCCTGTCATGGCTATAGCACTTTGATTATCACAGTAAATACGAATTTTTGAATATGATAACCCATAGTCCATTAGCTGGTTTCTCATCAAAAGTAACTGTGCACAGCAGCTACCAGCTGCAATGTATTTAGCTTTAGTTGTTGAAGTAGAAATAGATTTTTGCTTCTTGCTGAACCATTAAACTAACATGCCTCCTAAAAATTGACAACTAACAGTGGTGCTCTTTCTATCTATTTTGCAACCTGCAAAATCAGCATCAGAATATCCACATAAACCAAAATCAGCTTCTCTTGCATACCATAGACCAAGTGATGCAGTGCCTTTAAGATATCGGAATACCCTTTTCACTGTAATGAGATGTGGTTCCCTTGGATTTGCCTGAAATCTTGCACACGAACAAGTTGCATACATAATATCTGGCCTACTGGCTGTTAGGTATAGAAGGGAACCAATCATATCTCTGTAATTTGTAATATCAACTGCTATGCCTTGATCAGGATCAAGCTTTTTAGCAGTAGCCATGGGAGTGGTTGCTGTTGCACTATCTTGCATGTTAAACCTCTTCAAGAGATTCTTTGTGTACTTGGACTAATTAATGAAAATTCTATCATCAGTCTGTTTAATTTGCAATCCCAAGAAATAACTCATCTCTCCCATCACACTCATTTGATACCTTGATTGCATCAACTTTGAGAACTTATCATACAATATTTTATTAGCTGATCCAAATATAATATCATCTACTTAAATTTGAACTAACAGCAAGTCCATACCTTGATTCAAATAAAATAAGTTTTTATTAATTGTACCTCTTTTAAATCCACTTTCAAGTAAAAACTGAGCAAGTGTCTCATACCATGCTCTAGGTGCTTGCTTTAGTTCATAGAGTGCTTTGTCTAGCCTGTAGACATAATCAGGATTTTTAGGATCAACAAATCCTGATGGCTGTTCAACATCGACTTCTTCTTCCAGTTCTCCATTAAGAAATGCACTTTTGACATCCATATGGACGACCTAGAATTTCTTATATGTTGCATAAACTAAAAAAACTGGATAGCTTCAAGTCTTGCAACAGCAACAAATGTTTCATCATATTCAATGCCCTCTTATTGAGAATAGCCTTTTGCCACCAGCCTTCCCTTATTTCTGACAATAATTCCATCTGAGTCAGTCTTGTTCCTGAAAACCCATTTTGTACCTACAATTGACCTGTTCTTTAGTCTAGGTACCAGTTTCCAAACTTCATTTCTCTCAAACTCATTGAGTTCCTCTTGCATAGCTAGAATCCAATCTGTATCTTTAAGAGCATCTTCAACTTTCTTTGGTTCCTCCTTTTAAAGTAAGTTGTGAAACAAACATTCATTTTGGGTTGCTCTTCTTGTTTTTACTACTTCATCAGGATTACCAATGACCAAGTCAGGAGTATGATCTTTAGTCCACCTCCTAACATGTGGAAGAGTTGTTCTCGAGCTAGATGCTCCCCCTAAGTTATGTGCCTCTTCAAATTCATTAAAAGCTCCCCCTAAATCAGTGCTGTCAACTCCTGATGAAGTATCAGGATTTGACTCATGTTCTCTTGATGTAGCCTCAGTTTGATCAGTCTGAGAAAAACCTTGTGTTGATTCTTCATTTTTTGTATTATCATTGGAACCATGCGGTTGCTCCCCCTCAACATGTGCATGTTCATTAGAATTATGATCATCATCAGGATCTGATAGAGTATCAGGATTTGGATCATCAGGATTTGATTACCCATCAAAATTTGATGCAGATTCTGACTTTGCATTTTCATTTGCAAAGATTAAGTTTTCATGAGAGACTTCTTCAAAACTAGGAATCTTCTTATCATCAAAAGATACATTTATGGAGTTAACAACAGTATTAGTTCTCAAATTGAAAACTTTGTATGCTCTTGAATTTGAGTAGCCAACAAAAATTCCTTCATCAGCTTTTGATTCAAATTTCCCTAGTTGTTCAGTATGAGAATTAGAACAAAACATTTACATCCAAACACATGAAGGTGTTTGAGACATGGCTTCTTTTCTTTCAGCATTTGATAAGGAGTAACACCATGTCTATTTTTCATAGTGATATTCTGAGTATCACAAGCCGTGTTAACTGCTTCAGACAAGAAGTATGTGGGAAGTTTAGCCTCTTCTAGCAATGTCCTGCCGGCTTCAATCAATGTATTATTTTTCCTCTCAACAACACCATTCTGCTGAGGTGTACCAGGAGCTGAGAATTGTTATTGTATGCCTTTGTACTTACAGAATTCCTCCATCTTTGAATATTTGAACTCAGTACCATTATCACTTCTCAGAATTTTCACTTTGGACTTGGATCCACTCTCAATTAGCTTTAAATGATCCAGGAGAATTTCTAGAGTTTCATCCTTCCAGTGCAATCATTAACAATTACAATTGTGTACCTCTTTTGGTTGATGGACATTATATGCACTGGACTAAAGAGATCCAGATGCAGCATGTGATAAGGTTCAGTAATTGAGAATTCCGTCTTGCTTTTGGAAGAGACTCTCCTTTGTTTGGATTTTTAACATGCATCACATAAACCATCAGATGAATAATGCATGTCTGGCAGTCCTCTTACCAACTTCGTCTCGGCAAGTTCATTGATTGTATTAAAGTTCAGGTGTGAGAGCTTTTTATGCCAGTTCCAGCTCTCATTACTGATGCTTTAGTAATAAGACAAGTAGCTTCTTTATCAGTATTTGCATGCAGCCTTGCTTTATAGATGTTTCCATGCCTTATCCTTTTAAAACAATCTTCCTTGACTTGTTATAAATTACATCACAATGAGATTCATAGAATACCACATGATAGCCTTTATCAGTAATTTGTCTGTTGCTTAGTAGATTGTGCTTCAGTCCTTCAACAAGAGCTACATTCTCAATAACAACATTTGAGATCACCAAATTGTCATATCCCAGTGTATGTCCTATGTTTCCATCACCATAAGAATCATTTGGGCCAGCCTTCCTCTCAAATCCTGATAGCAAAGATTTATTCGCAGTCATGTGTCCTGAACATCCACTATCCAAGACAAGTACATTTCTCCTGTTACCCTGCAATCAGAAATTTGATTAATTAGAGGGATTTTTAAGGACGCACACTTGTTGGGCCCTCTTTTTGGACAACTTAAGCCTTTGTGTTTCAAGAGTCTTTCTGACAGAGTTGATCTTATCAGGATTTGTCCTGTCAGAATTTACCTTGTCAGAATTTGGTCCATCAGGATTTGTTCTATCAGATAGAGATATACGTTTAGCAGTTCTAGAAGCATTATCAACATGAGTTCTTTTATTAAATTTAGGTAATGGATCATAAAAGTTAGGATACAACTCATGATAGGAACTGCATGTATAAATAGAATGCCAACTACTACCACAATGAAAATAAGGATTTTGTGGTTTGTAAAATACTGCTCTACTCCTAACATCATATTTAGGAATTGCAATTTTCTTTTTCTTACTTCTCCTGCAATCAATAGCAAGATGATTATAATTACCACAATTAAAACAGGTTTTTCTAGGAGCATCGGGAACCTTTTACCATTTTTGTTTCCTTTAGGACATTTTATTTGAGGTTTATCAGTAACCTAGGTCATTTTCTTTTTCAACTGTCCTTTTGACAGAAGTCCAATATACTTTTCCTTCTTAACAGATTTGGTGATCTTCTTATTCTCCTTTTTCTCTGGTTTAACAATTTCCTTCTTTTCCTGAGATGTAGAGGTTGGACCCTTCTCAAAAGTAGATTTGGGTTCATTGAATCGTGAAGCAACAAAGTTAATGGGAGTTTTAAGTGTTATCTCATTTTCAATGTCAACATCTTTATTTTCATCTACATACCCAAGACACTCTCTCCAGTTCTTTTTACTGATCATGCCATGAACCTTTTTACCTGAGTTAGTCTAGGTTTTAAAGGTTTTTCTCTCATTTTCTAAGACCTTTTCCAACATATTGTATTTAACTTCTATTTATTTTTCAGTATGTTTAGCCTTATCACATTCTTTTTGTATTTCATGCATATTTACTAAATCAGATTCTAACTGCTCATTTCTTGATTTCCGTTCTTCTTTTTCCTTTAACGTTCTATCATTTTCTAGAGTCTTATTCTTAAAGTTTCCATATAGTATTTTAAGAAAAGACTTTAATTCAGACATGTTATCAATATCAAAACTAAAGAGTGAGATTGATACCTTTGAGTCAGGAGCATCAGTGTTCTCAAAGCTAGCCATCAGTGTATAGCTTGTTTCTTCACCTTCTGAATCAGAAGAGTTCACCCATTCTTTGTTGGATGTGATCAAGGCTTTGCTTTTACCTTTATCATTCCTTGCCTTCTTGCACTCAGTAGCAAAATGGCCAACTTCATCACAGTTACATCACTTTATCTTGGATCTGTCTACCTTTCCAGATTTGAAGTCTTTGCATTCTCTCTTCCCAGAGAACTTCTTGTCTCCACCAGAGAACTTCTTCCTGAAATTTCTGTTTTTATGAGACTTCCTTAACCTCATCCTATTGAAGCCCTCAACTATCATAGCAGCCATTTGCATGACATCAAGATCTGTCATGTCCGCATCAATATCAAAATCAGGATCATCATCAGGATTTGATGATGAATCATCAGTATCTGATTCTGGTTGATAGTTCTTTATTCTTGAACTTTCAACTGTCCTCATCTTTGCAGCTTTAACATTTGCATTCAAAGCAACTGACTTTCCTTTGTTGCTTTTTCTTTCCCTTCTCTGTTGAACCTCCAAGTCTGGGTACTAAGTATTCCATAGATTTTATCCAATGTAACAATCTTCAAATCATATTGATGTCTTATGATTGAAGATTGAGTTTCCCATTCCTCATTTAAAGCCCTTAGAAACTTTGTGTTTGAATCCTCAAGATCATACACCTTTCCCACCAATGTTAGATTGTTCAGCAATGTAAGAAATCTATCATATATATCAGTGAGACTCTCATCAGCTTTGGCCTCAAATTGCTCATACTCCTGAATAAGAACAGCTCTTCTGTTCTTCTTGATGGTCATTGTTCCTTGGCATTGTGTTTCCAATGCATCCTATATATCCTTTGCAGTCTTGCAAGCTATAACCCTGTTTGACATCATAGAGTCAAGACTATTATGTAAAATATTTCTTACCTTTGCATCCTTAAGCACAGTAGCTTTCTCCTCAGCACTCACCTCCTTCTTTTCCTTCATCTGATAGTGTTCAGGAATAGTAGGAGTTTCAGCCACCAATTTTGTTGGAACATGTGGTCCATCATTGATTACATCTAGGTAATCAGGATTTATGGCTTCTAAGTGCATCAACATCTTTACTTTCCATGTTGGATATTTAGCTTTCTTCAGAATGGGAATTTTAATGCTTTCATACTTATTCAGAGACATCTTTGATCATTTTTGATAATAATTTATAAGTTTGCTCTGATACCACTTGTTGCCCAATAGAATACAATTGTTTAAGGGGGGTTGGATACAATTGTATAAATGAATCGTATAAGTATGCAAAATATAATAGTTCTTGTATTACTGATAAAAGATGTTACAAAACTGTCTCAAGAAATACTGATGTTCTTGAGAGCTGCTAGGCCTTAGAGTACTCGAGTTAATCAATAAATGTGATGACCTATACTATGTTTATATAATACACAGCTACAATATCAATCTAAGATATGTTCTATCAATTTCTAACTGTAAACAATACATATCTCGAACTGAATAAACAAAGTACTATAACTCAGGAACTTATAGTAATCTATTCCTCAAATTAAGGAACACAACTAATCTTCAAATCCTGACCGCCTTAAATTACTGATGATCTTCAGATCCTGATGGATAACCAAATACTGACAACCACCAAATCCTGATGACAGCCAAATCTTGAGCATCTCCTGATCATTGAGAATCAGTATTTAACATAACAAAAATAAAAATAACTAATTGTGATAATACAATAAGAAAAATAATTTCCTCATTTTATATTTTAACCCACTTTTTCGATTCCCCCTTCTCCAAAAAATATCCAATCTAAATTTCCCACTTTTCTAAAATTTATTCCCCTCTTAAATTTCAATTTCCCCTTACCTCCCAGCTTTTGTTCCACCCACCCTTCCCCTTTACTAAATAATCCTACTCCCTCACTCCATCTCTCTCTTTTGCTCCATCTCACCATCAAAACATCTCAGCAATTAAAACCCTCACTTCTCTTACCTAATATTCAAATCCAATCTTAAACACTAACCCTAACTTCAGTTATTTAAGGGTAAGCTTGCTCGTCAGACCCAAGCAAATCAAATCAGATGTGTTTTAAATTTACCGTCATCACACATCTCATTAGTTTAAATTAAGTTTTGTGGATAATTTTAGAGCTTCTTGTTCGAATTTTTTGTTATAGTTTTAGTAAATGAAACAACATTAAGCGATAATGACCCAATTTTAGTGATTTGCATTTGGTTTGTTGTTTGGGTGTTCAATCAAGGTCTCTGTTTGTTCATGAATAATTGTATTTTCTTTGAATTTTTGGTTGTATTCACATATTTTTTATGGTTGTTGTTTTTATGTTTGATTTAGAACTTTATTCTTTGTTTATCCTTTTAAAATCTTTGTCTGAATGCAATTTATTTTTATATTTTTTCAAGAGTATTCCTTTGGAGGTTACCCATTGTTAGTGGTGTTGTGCTTGTTGTTCGAGGTTAGTATAATTATGTTGGGTTTACAGAGAAAATTCAAGGTGTGGAGGTGATGTGCTCGAAAATGAGAAAATTTAAAATATCGCAAGTGCACGATCTCGTTTTAGTATTTATGATTCGTTCCACAGGGACTATCTATTTTTCGCTAAATTACCTTAATTTCTAATTTAATTGAACTAATTTAAAATAAAAAAAAACTAAAAGGTACAATTTCTAAAAATATAAAACTAATTTAAACTAATTAACTACCTCAATTAAAATTCATAATAATTAATAAACTAACAAATTTATTTATTACAATATTCTTAGAAAAATCGGGCATGACATGTTTGCAAATACGACTAGCCAACAAGTCACAAAAACCAAGAAAGACAGTTATTTTTACCAACTAAAATTCAACTCATATTAAAATTAATTAAAAATAAACTAACCTAAACTAATTAAGATGTATAGACCAAACAAACACATATATAGACACAGGTTGTATATATTGGACGCGGCTTTAATTAATCAATTCAAAAACATCAGACCCAGATCCAGTAACTCAAACTCAGACTCTGTGACTCATTCCAACTCGGCGATGACTCAACTTCGATACCAGTGCAACAATTTAAATCACCAAAAACCAAAATCAGAATAATCAAAATCGCTGCTACACGGACTCGGATGTTGCGGACTCAATTGTAACTCGGTTTAATGGCGAGTTGACTCGGAAACCAACTCGATTGTTTACAGCAATTGCAGGTGATGGCTGTGATCGTTCTGTATTGAGGCTGCGACTGTAATGATTTTTGCAGCGATGGTGAACAAAGAAGGGTGATGGTTAGGCAGCGAATCGAGCTGCGGTTGGGGTGTGTTTGTGGAGTGCAAGAAGAGGTAGAGATTCTGGGCAAGACAAGGAGAGCGGAGGTGAGGAGAGTTGCTGGTGGGTTTGACTGCGATGGTGGAGGTGTTTAAAAACGAAAAGGAGAAAGGAAATGTGTTGTGATGGTGAAATAAGGAGTATGTGCGAGGAGTGAAATGAAGTGGTTGAAGCAGAGTATTGAAGTGATAAAGGCGGTGGTGTGTGGCTGTTTGTGAGGATGGAATCGAAGGGAATTCACAAGGATGGAAGACAAAAACAGAGTGAGAATAATGGAGATAGAGAAAGAACAAGAGAGATCAAAAACTGTATGCAGAAAAATAAACAAACAGATGAAATAGAACTGGAAAATTATAGCCTAATTTAACAACTTAATTGAAACAAAGTAGAAGAATAAAGCGAGAACAGGGGAGAGAGACAAGTAGAGAAACAGGGGAAGAAAGAAACCAAAATCAAATCAAATTTAACAAAATGAGACCTTTTATAACTTGCAGAAATCATAAACGAGACAGAAATGCAGAAAATTACGAATTAAAAGATTTATGCAGGAAATTAAAGTTGTCTAAATAACCAACCAAACCCCAACGCGAATTAACTTCGCACCGGAATTTGGTCAGAAAACTCAAGAACACCCCGGAAAAGCAAACGAGACCAAATTAATAATAAAATCTAGATCGAACAATTAAAATGCATCCTATCACTAAAAACTTACCAACATTAAACTAAAACATACCAACTATTATATCAAGAACACATAAATCAAAACAACCCAAAAGCAAGAACACTAGATCTACCAAATTAAAGAGCAAACACACACACCCACTTACACAAAATTAAATTCTACACTAACTCACACACTCAACATCAAAATAAACTACTCTATCAAACCCATTAAACTACAATACTCAAAATTTAAATCTACAACTAAAACTAACTAAAGGAAATCAAGAACAATGCAATAAAGTAAAATCAAGGCATCCTTTCACCAATAAGGGGTAGCTTTATACCATTGATCCTCCTTTTGGTTTTACGAAATTCATTTGCCAAGAAACAAAAGTAGATCTAAGAGCTTCAAAATAAAAATAAGATAAATGGAATTAAAAGACAAGATTTGCATAAATTTAAAGAGTGTTTGAACAAGAACAAGGAAATAAATTGAATACCCACCTAAGGTTCTAGCCTAGAGATGGGTAAACAAGAAAAAGAAAGCTAATCTAGTCCACCCTAGGGTTCTAGCCTAGGGTTGGATTTACAAAAATGAAAGAAAGCTAAAACAAGAAAATAAAACTAAGCTAGGAGGTTGGTTATTTACAAGTAAAGGGAAGGTGTCTATTTATAGGGA
>PHNY01160733.1:12572-24632 GCA_003724115.2 Anethum foeniculum | reverse complement strand
GTTATATTTTTGGATAAAGATGTGTTTTAGTTTGGGAAAATAAAAAGGGTAACGTGTTTTACTAAAAATGGTAATTGGTTTATATATTAATTAAGTAAGAATATTTAAATAAAAATAATGATATTTTTAAATAAGGGTAATTAAGTAATTTCAGCAAGTACCGTACTGACCGACCGACCGACCGACCAAACTTTTAATGTTTTGTCTATTATAATATAGTATAGATAGATGAGTAATTAATTTGTATAACAATTAGTGAGGGTAATTTAGTAAATATAGCATGTACCAAGTACCAGTACCAGACTACCAAAATTTTCAATGTTTCGTCTTTAATATAATAGTATAGATTATAGATAGATAGATAGTATAGATAGATAGATTGGCAGAATTTTTTTTTTTTGGTTTAAGAAAAAAGCAGAAATTTTCTTTCAATCCTCCCCGTTAAAAGTTGATCTAACGGTCCCGAAATTATTCGGCTTTGTCAGGACCAAACTCAATATAACTTTGTTGTTGGATATAAATTATTATGTGATGAAACACCCCCAAATCGCAGACAGAATAGGGTTTGAACAGGATGACTACGAATTTGAAATCTTACAATAAGCGTAAATTAGAGGCAGATGAGGACGGAGCGAAAGATAGCGGTGGTTACTACGAAGACCTGAGGAAGAGCGAGGTATGTGAATTCATCATCCCCTATCGTTACTTTGTGTGTATAATTTTGTGTTGTATTTATAATTCATTTGGCTATAATATTGTAGAATTTTGAGGTCGGAGACTATCCTCCACCTTGGGTACACTATCCACAATTTCCTGGTGATCGCTTACAGTTTACGACTGGTGGTTCATTTGTCGCTAAAATTTACGATTCATCACGCTCAATCGATTCTGTCGGCAATTGTGAACCCATCGAACTTGACGAACTACTTTGTTTCTCTAGGTTGGCTATCGCCTTCTATAACATAAGGATGGTAAGTATGTTTATGTTTTCGGATCATCATGTACTATATAATTCACCATTATGTATCCTAAGTTTCGATATCATGTTAGATTCGTCCCTTTGGTATATAATATACATTTTAGGATTATGAAAACCAAGTTACGAGTCCCATTTATTTTAAAGGAGGAACAAAACTCTGCCTATTTTTGCGTGTGTAAATCCAGTCAACAAAACTTCGTAATTTACTCTTAATTTATACCATACTACTTTTAGATGCCATGCAATTTCTTTTATTCAATTCCTACTTAGTTACTCATTTTGATATTATGCATACATACAGGGTACACACTTTTGTGTTGTCAAAGTCCGCATGGCAACGTCACAGAACTCACCGGCTGACACTAAGTATATTACTTTTGAAGCTGAAAGGAATTCGGGGGATTCTGAAACCTTCCAAACAAAAGTACTTGTTTTTTACCATCCATGTCCAAAGATTCAGATTTTGTTTGTTAGGATCAAACCTGATCACAACAAGTCGAACAACTCCCAGCCTTCTGAATTTAATCACATTGCTCAAGTCGTTGAAGAACGAGCCCTCCTCTCTCGAGTCATCAATACATATACCATCGTATGTTTACGTGTTCCTTTTACCCTTGGCTTTACTTTCCTTTTTATTTGTACATATATATATGATTCATATATTTGAATGTCTGATCACTGCAGGACTCGAAATTGGATTCTCAGTACAGTTTAGCCCTTTATCTCTCCCAGTATGCTCTTGTTAGCCATAACCTCTACGTGGTCCGTCTTTCATTCTCTATTGTACCTAAATAAATCTTTTTCTTTTTAATTAAAAAAAGCCCATTGATTGTTATTATCTCTTTTTGAAATTACACATACAGTTGAGACTATTTGATGTTGCAAAGCATGACATTGAGTCGCTCAAAGTTCTCAAGCTAGTAAAACCTGATTCCAAGGTTCCAAGTTACCTTATCACTTTTGAAGCTTCCGTGCTCACTGAGACTGATACGAAAAGGGTTGAAATCTTCGAGACAAAAATATACATGCCTACCCTCTTCCCGACTACAACTATAGAGTTGAGGTCAGAAGCGCGAGTGATTACAGGTAACTTCCAACTGTAATGAATCTAATTTTTCAAATTATCATGGCGTGTTTTTCTAGTTCTTGTTTCCTTACTTGACTTCTGTATAGACTTTGAAATTTTACACCTGTGAACTGTTAAATTTTCTGCTTTTACTGGTATAAATAAATTAGAAGATGCTCTGGAAATCAAGGATTTGGCTGTTCATGTGAAATGTGAATATGTTGTTGGATTTTGACCTTTTGTTTATAAATAAAATGTCTTGTTAAACCGCTTCCCTAATCGCTACTGGTATTTTGTTTGCTTGTCCCCGGCTTATGTCTCAATTTTGTACACGTACATGAGTATTGCTTTTTATTATAATTATAATTTGGAAAAAAGATATCCTGGAACAAAGCTTGTATTATGAAGTTTATTGTGGAAAAGTTGGGAACTTGAGCATCTTAAGATTGCTATATTTATTGGCTTATAAGATATATTTATAGGTATGTGTGTACATGCGTGCATGTGTATTTATGTTACATTTAGTGTTTGGGAACTTGAGCATTTTAAGATTGCTGTATTTATTGGCTCATAAGATATATTTATAGGTATGTGTTTACATGCTTGCATGTGTATTTATGTTACATTTAGTGTACGTATATGATAGGAAATTGGTCTGCTATCTTAATTTATAATTCATCAATTTTTTTACATGTGATCAATTATATCAAGGAAAACTGCTAAGTAACTATTTTTATGATAATATCAGAGTACTAAATTATGTTTGCCCCTTAGAACTATAGTAACAATTAAATGTACACTATAAAAAACTTCAAATATTTATATATGGGTTATACAATTCAATACCCCACACTCACATATTGTTCAATCTTGTCATTTGGTTTTTTTGAAAAAATTAGTTTTTTAATCACACAATTTAAATTTAACGAAACATTGGTCTGCATGCTTTATATATTAAATTTGAGTTGAGTAAAGAAAATAAGTGAAAACTATGAAACGAGATGGTGGTATAAAATAGTAAGTTGATGTATGATATGCATACTTCTCTTTACTATTGTGTGGCTAATACATTCGAAGAAAACATACTTACATGTAAAGATTAGTGTAGAGATAAATGCACATAGAGAAAAAACATTAGATACTTAAAGAAATATATACACAAAGAAAAAAGAAAACGTTGAATAGTTGCGTTGAATAGTTGCGTGTTGGGGATAAGAAGAAATCTTGACTTGGTCATAAGTTAACCCACCATGAGAACTATAATTGGAATATTTTAACACTCATGTTCAGTGGATGTCTCTATTTACTTGTGAGGATATAAATCTTAAAAAACAAATATAAATTACCATATAAAGTACCACAATTTTGTAAAGACATTAAGAGTTGCAAGTTGCAACACGTAAATGAAAAAAGAAATATTAAAATCATTATGAGGTTGAGAATTAAGGATAAATGTAATGTGAGTGTGAACATGTTGATGATCTATGTTTAGATATGTATGACTACAGAACTAAAGGCGAAAGAATGATGATTGTGGTACCAAAGGAGCTACTTTTGAAACTTTTTTAAAACTGAAGAGAAAGTGCTAGACATAAGTTGGGTGAATGGTTTGTTCATCATGCAGCTCAAGTGGTCATCAAACTTGAAAGTGTGCAGTTGGATTATTGAACAAGTAAAAAATAGATATATGTCATCAAACACAAAAATCTTAAACTGTTTGACTTTTAACGAACTTTGTTTAGTATAAACGCACCTGTAGCATGCAACATAAAAAAGTAACTATTTCTTATTAATACTGATTCCTTTAGCACTATACCGTTGAGTTGTCAACCCATGCTTCTTTCTTCTTCCAAGTCAACTTCTCTTTTCTCAACTCATCGTCACTTCTCAACTTCTCTTCACCTCCTCTTTTGATCTCTTCACCATCAACACTTAATAAATATACAGATAGTGGAAGATATTCGGTTAGAAGGGCAAGAAATATATAATAATATTGAAGTGATATACCGAGGTAAACCGACTAAAAAGGAGTTCAAGTCCTTGGGTATATTTGCAGTCATAATAGTTATATGTAGGGGTGTGCATTCGGTTATAACCGAACCGAACCGAATTTTAATTCGGTTAACCGAAACTGAAATAGTGCTAAAAAGTTTACCGGAAACCGAACCGAAATGTACTCGGTTTTTAACCGAACTGAAATAAATATTTCGGTTATTACCGAAAACTGAAATCTAAAACCGAAATTTAGAATTACAAAAAGAGACACTATTTCAAGGCCAATGCCAATGCTTTCAAAACTCCACAGGCCAATGCTTTGACTAATAAAAATAAAATGAGTCCAAGTCTGGTACAAAAATTGCAGGCAGGAATCTTGCTTCAATCTTGCTTCGTCCCAAACTGTTGCTCCTCTGCTGCTCCAGCTAACCTGCTCTGCTGCTCCACAACTCCAGAGTCCGGACTCCAGTACCCATTCAATCTTCACAAGCCAATGGTTCTGCAAATGCATAAGAATAACCATATGATAATTGTGTTATGCTGTGCTACTGTATCTAACTATCGAGTCTATAGTCTATCTGGAGAGTGGAGACTGCTACTTAATTTTAAGAATAATAATATTTATTATTAATATTTTATAAATTCGGTAATTTTTCGGTTATTTGGTTAACCGCGGTTAAAAACCGAATTACCGAAAAACCGAAATTCAGAAATTCCTCTACCGAAAACCGAACCGAAATATGCATTTTAGTTAACCGAACCGAAAAAATATCGGTTATTCGGTTCGGTTATCGGTTAACCGAACCAAATGCACACCCCTAGTTATATGCTCAAAAAGAAAAAAATCCCTTAATTGTCAAACTACTTGAATCTCTGTAAATAATATATACATCAAGACTTCAGTTATTTGATGTTATAGAATTGGATACTCATTTTCCTTTTTAGCTCATTCATGCATGATACTAGAATATATCAAAATCTGGATAATTGACCATTTCTAAAGCAACACTGCTGTTGAATTAATATAAGAATCATCATATATTATACAATTCAACTAAATCTATTAACTTTATAGGTAGTTTAATTTATATGTTTTAGTGTTTATTTAATCCGTGTCCCTTCTATTAATAATTTGTTATCATACGGCGTTACAACTTCCAAAGAATGATGAAAGTTAATGTATTAGGCGACATGTATATGAACATATTACATGATTAGTGGCACCCTGTTAAATGAACAAGGAACTTGTTCAATACCAAAATAATGAAGTCCTCTCTAACCATGGTTCTTTCTTCGTTGATCTCTTCTCCCTCTGTTGTTCTATTCTTATAGGGGTTTGTTAAATATATGAGAGTAAATATATTTCACACATTTTGGATATGAGATTAATACTGTAGGAATCTAACTATGTATACATTTCTTATTCTTATTCTTTTGTAATTGGAAACCATAAATTAACTTCTAAGTTAATCCATATCATAGTATACTTATCAAAATCTCAACTGATACTCCATGGGATTATCTGATAGTAGACCGGATGAAATTGATATGAGTTCTTCTCAGTTGGCGACTTTTTGATACACAAGATTTATTCTTCTTTTTCTTGTTATGTAACACATACAAATGTAATCTATATGCTGACTATGTTGTTGTTGACCATTGATGAATACTTCCGGATATTATTTCGAAAGAGATTACTGAATTCACTGAGGTTTTCCAATTGTTTCCTCCATAAATTATGTAATTAACCAATGTAGCATGTCGTGTATTACTTGTCATTACTTGTCAGTATTACATACGTTTTTCTTTAGCTTGTTCTGTAAGACACAGATTGGAATTAGTATGCTGGTTGTATGCCTGTACTTGATCTATTAGTAATGAAATGGTGTTCTCTATATGATTATCTCGTTCTATGAAAATTCATGTATTCTTTGTCGTGCATGTCTAATGTCTTGCTGTTTCTTTATGAAGCCTGATATTGAAGCATCAGAAGTGAAGCCTAATATGGATGCATTGAAAGTGAAACCACTAGACTTATGGAAGGAATATGACATGATGAATGCTTCTTTTGGAGGTTTTTGGTTAATCTATGTTTAAATTTCTTGTTTAGAAACTTAATGTAGGAGAAAAACAATTAACTTGCTCGTGTTGGTACCTGCAAACAGGTTGGATCCTGTTTATTGCTTTATTCGGAATATGTTATGAACTTGTGCTACTATATTAAAACTTTGAACTAAATCTGGACTTGAATCACTCTGCAAATTCCAAGGATAGATTACAGTATGTGTAATTCCAGCAAGCCAGTTTTTGAGTCTTGTAAAAGTTTATGGGTGTCAAGAATGCAGTCAAATGGTTGGAGGGAAAGTATTACGCAAGGTGTTCTTTTTAATGGCGAAGCTGCCGCCTAGTATCCCAGAAGCAGGCAGTTGCATGTCTTGCACATTAAAAAAAAATATATATTCCAAGTATTGTGAAGTAAAAATTTATACTCAACGTTTTTCTTGCCTATTATTTCCATGATTGCATGTGCGAAAAATGTTCTTCATACTCCATATTTGTGGCAAAAGTTATAAGTTGTATTCCTCTTCTATCCCTTACTATTCAAATTAATAATAGAAAAGAGCAGATAAAGTTAATGACCAAAAATTTGATCAAGGGTACTCTTGAAAATTAAATTATAATTAAGGGAATCATCAATTTATTTAATTTGATATAATAAAAGATGAATTTTGATAGAAAGACTATAAAAACGGAATTTGAGGGGTTATAATTTTTATTCACTGGGGAAGAAATGTCACCAAATGACCTAAAATTAAATAAATAAATATACAATAAATAAATTAAGCGTTGCTTAATTTTTTGTCCCATGGGAGTTCGATTCTTGTTTATCCCAAGAATTGCAAGATTACTCATTTCAATTTGAAGTTTATTTGTAGGGATGGGTACTACCCGTCTCGCCCAATTCAGACCCGATCTTCGTTCCGAACAAGACAGGAATTCGAAAAAATTTCGGGTTCGGGACGGGGTCGGAGATTATTTTCCACCAAGCTCCCCGAATATATTGAAAATAATATATTTCTATATTAATATATCAAATAAATTATTAAAAATATGTATGGTTCCCATATATTTTTATAAGTCAGAAATTTTTATTCATTTTATAAGTAAAAAATATGAAAGGAAGAGGAAGAAAGCAATGACTTTATATTGAAATCAGAACTTGTTGGTTTAGCAGAAATGTATACAAGTCCGTGCGAGATCCGTAATTTCATCGAAATTACTCCAGTTTCAAGAGGCATTTCTGCTTTACCCTTTTCATTTTTGTTAACAAACTGATCATTTAATTGGTGAATTTTTGTATATTGGAATTTCCAGCATGCTCATTAGTCTATCTCCTTTTTGAGTAAATGACTAATGACAGTTTTTATCAGTCTCTTTCATGTGCCCTTTAATTTTTGGTTATCATTTTCGAACTTGTGTCTGGCCTATATAATAATTTCAAATTTATGGAGTAGGGTTGGTTGTTCTTTCGTGGGTTAAATTGCCCTTCTCGGTAACCTTTTGATCATACATTGTTAACTGTAATTTATTGTTTATTCTATGTTACACCTAGTCCCAAAATTCTTCAATCTCTCGTCTTCTTTAACAATGTCTATTGTCTTCTTTAACTTATTCTATGTTGATAAGTTTTGCCCTTTCTAATTGATTAAAGGAATAAAAAATCTGGAGTGATCGGCAGAGTTTGAATTGACAGTGTAGCAAAAAAAGATTGTGAATGATACTAGGTGATGTGTTTTGAGTTATCACTTACATCTTATAGCTAAATATAGTCTTTTTAACATTGGCTTTTAAGAGGTTAGTGTCTGGTCATTTTAATTAAAATTAGACATACTAGTTGTATCTTCTTCCATCGCATTGCATCCAAGTGTTGTGATAACATTGTAAATCCACGAAAATACAAAATTATAAGAAATGAGAGCCAACTTGAATTAACATTTTATTGAGTAATAAAAACTGTATCAAAATTGGACAAAATCAGGTTTTTAAGACACTTTAAAACACCAAGTTTTTATATTTGAAAACTAATTTTGCTGCTGGATATTCCAATTTGATAGCAAAATAAAAAATGAAAAATAGATATAAAACATAGCAAGTCTGAAAGATAGTGGAGCGAATGAGAAAAACAGTAACACACACAACAGTTGAAACAGACTTTAATTAAACATTCATTTTACAAATTCATAGATTTACACAAATTATTAAAATATTGTAGCAAAATGGTATCAAGTCCACCCAATTTTACAGTCAAATGTGAACGTACAAGAGACGAAATTTATTAAATGGATCTTGGCTTGCAAACGATAGTGGAGTGCTTCAAAATTTGAAGACTGAACTGTCCTCCTTTCTCTGCTGTATCAACCTTAGACTGTCCAGGAGGTGGCGAGAGCTCAAAATTCTGCACCAAACGTCCGATTACGATACCGAGGATAGGCAATGCAAGGATAATTCCAGGGCAGCTTCTCCTCCCTACCCCGAATGGTATGTACTTGAAATCATTTCCATTAGCCTCAACTTTTGATTCTTCTTCCAAGAACCTCTCAGGCCTAAACTCATCTGGTTTTTTCCAGTGAGCGGGATTGTTGGCAAGCCACCATGCATTGACCAAGATCTTGCTCTCTGCCGGGATGTCATAACCTGCAAGCTTCGCATCATGAAGGTTCATGTGAGGGACTAAAAGAGGAATGGCCATTCTGTATCGAAGAGTCTCTTTGATCACAGCTTGAAGGTAAGGGAGCTTCTGGACGTCTGGCTCACAGACCTGAACTCCGACCCCCAGCACAGTGTCCAACTCATGCCTCAGCTTCTTCTGGATTTCAGGGTTATTAACTAGCTCCGCAATGCCCCATTCAATTGACCAAAGAGTTGTTTCAATTGCTGTTTTCATATGAAATGAATGGATACTAATTAGCAATCCGATACAACACTTAAAAACTTGAAAATAATATGTGAAGGCATTCAAAATATAAAAACTTCTATATCTTCTTTCAATAAACTGGTAAGCAAATGGAGTGTCGACAATGAGAAAACATTTTTAGAAACATGCACTTTTATTTATGCATACAGGACTGCTATACATTTCTACTCTAGACCAGAATTTAAGATATCATCATGCCATTTTGACTTGTAAGATTGAAAGAACATCTCTGTTTTTTAACAACGGCAACCTTTAAACAAGTGAGGTTGAGGTTTTGTTTTTCTGTCTGCTTTCATTGTCTAGATCTATCTACTAGTTCTTTCGGACACACCAACAAAGAGAAAAAAGACAGAAGAGCAATATTGGAAGAAGGAAATGTACCAGCAACATTAATGTTTTCAACAATGTAAAGAACGTTGTCCTCGTTGATCTCTCCTTTTTGCTGAGCTTCTAAGATGTGATCTATGGCGCACTTCAAGCTGTTGTTATCTGCACTCTTTATGCTTCCAAGCTTCCTGTAAGAAATGCACAAAGAGACATACTGCACATTAGACTTACTAATCTCATGTTGGCGAAAAAGAAAGGCGATTGCAAAATTCGCGTCGGACTTGCTAAATCGGTTACCAGACTAACATATAGTTGCAAAAGCCTAGCAAGTTAAACCCAACACTGTAGTAAAACCATTTTCATGTATATATCTGGGGACTTTCTACAATCACTGAGCCCAACATTCATAGGATTGTGACTCCCCTTAATCTACCACCAGGTGAATTGTGTGATTCAAAGGGTCTTTAAAAGAACAACGGAGACTGTTCTTTTTATCAGGCTATTGGTGCAAAAGGGGCATTTCAGTTGAGTGTGACTCACACATCTAATTCATGTTATCCTCCATCCATTCTTATTATGCGGTATAGTAAATTAAACCTAACATAGTAGCATTACCATCGATGTATTACAAAGTAATATACAGAAGGGCAAAGCAGTGAATATTGTGCTGGAAATTAGTGTGTGCAGCAATAGTAAATTAACAATACTTACTTCCTCTCGTCAACAAAATAATCCTTAAAGAGCTTCAACCTTTTGTCCTTGATTTCCTGGCAGAGTTTAAGATAACCTCTCAAGAAAGGGCGAAGAATAGGGATAAAATCTCCGAAATTGTAATCAAAGCTCTGAGCAAGCCTACTGCGCTCCCCATTCAATGCCTTAAGCTTCAAGAACAAAGGATCATCTACGCTCTCAAACCTTCTATCAAACATGATTCTGTACATATTATTATACATAAGCAACTGCAATCGGTTCCTCAACACGATCCCATTGGTAGCAGCCTCAGGATTGGCCTTAACATCCTCAACAACACGGGCAGCCTCATCCTCCCACCCAAATCGATACTGCTGCACAACTTTGTTAGTAAAGAAAGGTACTGTCATGATTCTCCTCATCTTCCTCCAATGCTCACTATACACTGTGAACACCATGTCCTGTCCCTTGCCTGTGCAAATCATATTCAAAAAAAGACAACAAACAAATTTAGAAATCGAGATTTTCTTATCAATTAAAGAACCAAAATCCAACACAATCTCCAAACTTTCTAAATCTAGGATAATTCTTGTACTACATTCCTGTCGGGTATTTTTTTAATCAAAAAAGTATCTTTCTTAACAAATATTCAATTTTACGTGCAAAATTATCATATGTTCCAAGATCATATATACAATATTGAATTATATCATTAACGAGATTATTCATTTACGGAAATTCTAACGTACCTGTGAAGATATCGAAAACAACGTTACGGGTGCGTGATCCAAACTCAACACCCTGTGTATGCAAAACATCTTTAGCCAATTCAGGAGAAGACACAACAACCAAGTTCCTCTGGCCCATACGTAACATAAACAAGTCTCCAAACTTCTTGGCATAGTCCAGCAAGTTCCTCTGGTTAAGATCATCACCAACTTGTAACCAGTTACCAAACACAGGAACAGGAATAGGCCCAGGAGGGAGCTTGAGTTTCTTGCCACGTAACTTGGAAATAGTGATGGCTACAATAGTTGCAATGAACAAGCCCAACAGGGCCTTCTCCAACAAAACAAAATCCATCATGTTTTTTTTTTTTTTTTTTGGTTAAGTATGAGAATAGAAGTGGGGGTTGTAGATTATATATAAATGATGAAGTGTTTGTGTGATTTGTTAATGTGTAGTTGGAGGTTGTGGTAGATAGGAGATGTGTTGTGTTTATATATATACATGTGATGTGTTAGGTTGATTGGTATGTTAGGTGAAGAGGGAGTTGGTGAGACGGCGTTATTTTTCAAACCACGGATAGGGAGAGAGGATTTTTTTTTTTTTTAATTTTTGTCAAGAGGAAGAGAATTTGTGTACATTAACAATTGGCGTTTTATATGATTTTATTATTTTCTTTATTTATAAGAGTACTATGAAGTTTGAAGGGCCGAACAATTTATTCGATACTTTTTGGAAAGTATTACTGTTAGTCTAATGTATTATGACATACTAGCATAATAACCCGTGCGAGGCACGGTTCGTTTTCTAGAATTTTTTTGTGTAGCATGCAATAATATTTTCTTATTATCTGTTTATTAATAAAATTATGTAATATCTCAAGTATACCTATTATAAGTTGATTAACCATATATATGTATGATTAATATATACCTAATAATTTATTTTCTTGTATGTGACATGTAGTTGAATGATTGCAAGTAGTATTTTTAAGTTTTTATGTACAAAAGACTAAAAGTTAATGCATATAATTAATTTGCAAANAAAAACTTAATATACAAAATGAATTGGCTTGCATGCCTACATGAAATAATTTTAATATTCAGGTAATAGTGAAATTTTACATGTTTAAATATCTGTCATAATTTATAGGTTGTATGTATATACATAATATTAAAAGGTGACTACTATGAGAATTCTAGCAGTTTGGCTTTCAAAATCTTTCATTTTCTACATGATATAACACTTCTCAATATAAATTATTTAATTGACTTCTTACTTATTTATTTTGGAAAGTTATCA
>PHNY01160528.1:704-14651 GCA_003724115.2 Anethum foeniculum | reverse complement strand
TAATGTTAGAGGTACCAAAATTTTGTACCAAAACTTGTCCCAAATGACACATGGCGAAATATAATTCGTGGGCGCATATGTATGCACGATGGACCCATCATTTAATAAAAGTTATTACTAATCCCCTCTTGCAATGTATAATTTGGTACAAATTTTGGGACAAATTTTTGGTACCTCTATCATTTCTAAAAAATGAAACCTTCACATAATCCATGCGAAATCAAAAGTTTTAATTCAGAGATTAAGAATAAATACCTTAAAAGCTTTAACAATTCATTAATGGAAGAATAATGGAGATCCAAAACTTGTTCAATCACCAGGCATCCCGCTCTAACGATTTACGCTCAATCGATATCCACACGAATACTTAAACTCAAGGATCGGATGTGTACTAGTACAAAATTGTTTCTTTGCCTCTCTCCTTCTTCTCTCTTAGTGGCCAGGATTTTTAATAAAAGTCTTAACCTTAAAAAATTAGCCAAAAGAGATATATTATATAGAGAGTAGGAAAATGAAATATAACTCTTAACTAATTAGGAGATATTATTAATTTGAAAAATTCTTATTTGTATAATAATTAAGTATCGCTTCATTATTTAACAAATAAATTTCAGAATTAATATTAGTAAACTCGAATATCATTATTTATCTAATAAATTAAGTCATACTTAATCAGTATTATAAATAATTTAAATTACTTTAATTTAATTTAAGTAGAAATTTAAATTAAATAATTCTTTAAGATTTTTTTTTGTGTGATCCTATATGTTATGATTACGGTGACAATGAATTTTAAATCTAATTAAAAATCGCAAACAATGAGCAACATCTAATAATACATCATTATTATCCAAGTAATTATAATTAAATCGGTGATTCAATTAAGCCTTTCGTGAATAATGTACAATGTAATATAATCCCTTTAATCGTATATTACAGATTAATCTCGAGGCATGTATATATCATCCTCTTCATAATCTAATCCAGATTACCTTGATCGATGAGTAGACTATCTTATTCAAATCAACATTTGAGCATGGTCATGCATTTCATAGTCTAGATCAAATAAGAGGCCAATAATATCACTCCTAAAATAAGAGGGTTAAATCCTTTCTAGATCATTCATATTTCTCATACGATTCATAATATACCTAGAGTACATTTTTATCATTCCCTGGTCAAAGGTAACTTTTAATGAAATCAAAATATATTAATTCTTATATAGAAATGTAATGATTTCAAATTTAATGACCATTACATAATTATCACTGTGAGAATTACTTGTGACACTTCAAACATGTAGAATCTCACACTGGGTTTATCCAGCACCAGGTACATTTACATGTGCTTGTGTTTTTGACTTTAGTATCACTATATATATGATCAGTAAGATGTGAACATCAGTCAACAAACACACTAGTCTTAATGCTTCATTACTCTCCCTTAACAATAATACTTGACTAGGGATCTTTAGGAATATCGATAGTATTCTTGTAATCTCATTTCTAAGTCACGTACTTAGGATACATAATGCATATCATATTTCAAGGATCAATATATTCTTAATGCACGCAATTGTTAGTATACAAATTTTACATAGAAAAGGGTATTATAGTAAATTACTAATTCAAAAATAACCGACTTTGACCCATATTTTCAAAAATAACCGGCTTATACCCGCGTCACAACCCGTTTTATTATTTTGACCCATCTCTTTCGTCATTTTTTTGTGCGTGATTGAAACCATTACAGCTAAATAAGGAATGTTTTGAGCACTGATTATACAAACTCAACAACATCACGGGATTATGTATTATTTAGAATCATACTTTCCTAATTTACAGAGAAATCCAAAATTCAAACCTTTGTTTTGTTCTCACAATGACCTAATATTTCCACGCGGTAGTTACATCTCTGCAATCGGAAGGAAGGTCTGATAATCATGGAATCTGAACATCCATTGCCGTTGTCGCCGTCTTCTGAAACGATACAGGTTTCTGACACTTCTCACTTATGATCGAATTACTGTTTATGTCTTTTGTTAAATTATATTCATCAAATGGTATTCTTCAAAACGTATTTCCCACCTCTCTGTGAATCTGTTGAAAATAATTATTTTTTAATTATATAGGTTTGTTGTTGTATCGCAACTGTTAAACTGCAATTGTAAAGGAACAGCTCTGGACATTTTTTTGGCAAAACAGGATGATGAGGCTGCATAGTGAAGGAGAGCAAACTGTCCATGTTGGTGCTAGCAACGGTCAGTAATATCAGTAATATTATATAATGTCAATAGTTTGACATTAATTGTACTCTGCTCCTTTTGCAAATTAGACATGATTTGGCTATGAACAAACCTAATCCAGTTATGCTCTTTTGTTTTATTTCAGCATGTATTCCTTTGGGTGACACTATTAACAATCTGCATACTACTCGGAATGTCAATGAACGGAACAGCATACAAGATCCAGTCACAGTTAATTCTACAGGTTAAGGATCAATTTAAAAACTTATATCATCAGACTTTAATATTTTGTGATTTCATACCCCCTAGATAAGTCCTGTCTGTTCTGCTAAGTATTTTTAGATGTCATATTTGTTTTAAAGATGTGTACAAAGGCGTTGACTGGACATTACTAAGTATTTTTAGATGTCATATCTGTTTTAAATGTGTACAAAGGCGTTGACTGGACATTCATCTGGTGTTAACAATCAAAAAAGAGGCGGAATATCAGATGATGTTATTAACATGGAAAATATAAATCCCAACCTTAGTTGCCAATGTTCAAACTTGAATGGAAGGCCAATACATTAGGTTTGGACAAATGCAGTTATATTTTACATATCACATATGTTTAATGTGATTTTATTGTCATATGAAATAACTATGCTTATGTACTATATGTGATAATTTTTTGTGTGATCATGTAGAGTATTATATGTCATTTTTGGTCATGATTACAAATCTGAATTTCACAAATCTTGCCACATTCTGCAAGAACAACTCCTTCCCAATCGTGGCTAGCAACTATAAATGCTAGGTCATTATGCATATCTCTGTTTTTTGAATTTTGAAGTTTGTACATCTTAATCTTAATTTTCAGCAATCTTCTTAATTATCATGTTTGTGAATTCATACATGAAAGCATATCGAGTTATTAAACAATATTGCTTGGTTTATTGCGATAAAGATTTTGTATTCGATTTGTGTTTTTTTAGTTTTAGTTGTATCTGATTTATATGTTTTACTTCATAGGTAATGAATTATAAAGAACTGGCAATGCAAGTAGAATGGTCGGCAGAGATTTCTTTTCAGCAGGCCACTGCTCATGTATTAGAAGATGCCCAGTTGAGGGTTTCTGCAGCTGAAGCAGCTTACCAGATTAAAGAACGAGTACAGAACCATTGGAAACACCATAATATCGATTGTAGAGAAGTCTAAAAAGGGCATGGAGAAGGCTGTGGCTCTTCCTGTTGGTGAAATTATGAGAAATTATGAGAAGAAAACACAGAATATCAAGTTACAAACTACCATCAATGAATTCTAAATTATTGTTTTTATCAAGTGAGATTGATCTGTTAAAGCTGAAACTGCTACAAGCTCAAGACGGTAGTTTTGCAATTGAATTTCGTGCAAGTGATACAGTGAAAGCACCGAAAGAATATCAGGAGTCAAGCAAGGTTAAATCTCTTCAGCAGGAGGAGGAAATTAATATTCAATTGCAAAAAATGAAGAAGGATGGCTCTGCAGGACATGTAACGAGATCGAGACATGAACTTGGTTTTATCAAGTGATGCAAACCCAGGCTCAAATGGAATCCGGATCTTCACCAAAAGTTTGTCTATGTTGTGGCGTAGCTCGATGACGCAGACAGTAAGTTTCATTTATAGATTAAACCAGATTCTTAACTACAGTACTAAATAACATTAACCTATTAGAGCAATTTATATAACTAAACCAAGTTCCTTATAATATATTCAAATTTACTAGCCAGGAAAGAATATTGGCATCGTTGGGTTGGGTGGGCTTGGTCACGTCCCAGAAAGCCTACCAATGATTGCAATTCTGTGTGCAGGAACTAGGTGCAAGCCATTTTGTGGTCAATAAGCCATTGGTGTTATAACAACCTTTTAAATTTTTATCTGCTCTTAAGTCAGGTTTGAGAAAATACTGTGAGAAGCGTGATCCAACACTCTGTTGTGGTCGCATATTGGAGAGGGCAATGCAATGATGAATTGATTAATATTACGAACAAAAATTTCTTTGTTCAAATTGTATGCCAGGTTTGTAACTTTTGTTCTAATGTTCATAATACACTCGGTATTTTTTTAATAGAGGGTTGTATACTTAAAACCCATATTTTTCATTTCAGGTATGTTGTTGAAAGGATGGATGTAGATATCTGGGACAAGGTTCTTAATACTGAAAATTAATATAGAAGAAATCTCATTGATCAAGTCATTTGTACTTTTCTTCCAGAAAGTAAGAGCCTTGAGCAAGTTTCTGCCGCTATTAAAGCTTTCATGACTGCTAATCTTCCTCATTAGTTATTGAGCTCTTGGAAAAGATAGTCCTTTAGAACTCTGCATTTACTTATCACTAAGGTAATTTGCTGCAATATTAGTATGTGTAGATTATTAAATCATGAAATTGTTGGTTTAAAGCATAAATCAGAAACTTTACCTTGCTGACATTATTATGGTGTATTTCTCCTTAATAGGTTGTTTGATGTTCCGTTTCCAAAGATATACTGATCTGATTTATGTATTTGTTTTGTTAGGGTTATACTCCAACCATCTTAAGCCTCAAGGACTTTTATACACGCTGATTGTATCTTCATATCCAGGTATTTTTATGTTTTTAATATGGATTGTAGCAGATCAAGCTGATCTACAGTTTAGCTCATATGTTAGTTTCAGCTTAGATTCAGCTTAGATTATAGACGATGATGTTATTTTATTAATCTTTAGGACTGTTTCGGACGGCCAATATCGACTCTTCCCGATGCTTGGGTTAACGTGGTGGAGCGCGTCTCCAAGTACTATAACAAGACGCTGAAATGAGTTTCAATATGTAATTTCTGTAGTGGCTTCTTCTATACACATGATTTAATCATAAACAGGTAAGCAGTTTCCTCATGTTCAACGAATATATATATTTCACTACCAAACTCATTAACCTAATGCACTGTCATAATTCTAACCATTTAAATGCTGAATCTGTTGAATTGAGCAGGAAAACAACTAATGTTAGCAGATGTCTAAACTTGGCTACAATTACTTTGGTTTTGCTGTTGCAGATGAGTACTACAACCCCCGTGTTATTGATTCTATGAAGAAGTATTCTACCAGTACCTGTAGTACTCATATTGATGGAGGTAGCATCATTATCACCTATAGTCATGTATAGATATGTTTCCTTATTTATGAGCTAATTTTAATACTAAACTAGGCATGACGACATTACATACTGAACTCAAGGAATGTGTAGCTGAATTTGTTGGCAAGCCAGCCACTTTATCAACTGTAATGGGCTATGGGACAAACTTCCTTCCTTGATTGGGAAGGTAATGCTCATTCTTCATGTAAGAGGCATCTTTCATAAAATTCTGAGATCTCACACTTCTATGACCACCGTACACATGAAGGTTTATAAGCAACGATAACACCTGAACTTACTTTAAAGTGATTCTTAAAAGTGTGTATGTGTTTTTCTTCTTTATGAAAAGGCAATCAAAGTGTTAACATAGGTCCTTTCTCTAATGCACACACGCATCCACTTAAACTACAAGGGGCTTTTTATGATATACCATTACAAACGTATCAAACATATGTAGCAGTTTGTTTTAGGTACTATATCTTCACCTCAGATTGTATCTAGCATTCTAAAGAGGTGGAAACCTGCTAACTAATCAAGATTTTTCCATAGCTAATATGAGAATAAGATTGTCTTTTAAAATCTATTATGATAATTGCTTTTGTCGAGGAAAGTTAAAATAAGATTAAACTAGGTCGTTATCATTTTACAAAATCAAGTTCAGAGATTGTTAATGAGAGTTCTTTTGATTTTTGATATTGGGCAACGATGGTCCACCCAGATAAGAGTATGGGTAATGAAAAAGCTATAGAAGCTTTTAAGAAACTTGAAAATGCATATGAGGTCATATACATTTCTCAGTTACCAAGTTATATGCATTTCGACAGCTTTGATTTTCGTGACTACTATAGTTATCAAGAACAAGAACTACTATAGTTGAGTTGTACCATACAATGTAATTTGATCATTATGTTTTTATTTTATTCTTCTAAAGCCACACATAAGATTTATGGTTTTCACATACATTGCAGAATTCGGTCACTGCAGAGGTTACGGACACATCAGGAACATGGGGCAAATGAAAACTTAGCACAAGTTGCGGATCGAGCTGGAGGAAAGAAAACAAATTAGAAGCATGGTTTGAGGTGAATGATATATATCAACAGGTCAGAAATCTATATTATAAATGAATTTCAAATGGTTTTGTTTAGGACATGCATAATTGTGAATTGAAGTTTTCTTTGTGGCGCCAATTAGCACCATTTGCAGAAAAGATCCCTTGGCAGAGCAATTCTGTTTCTTTATCATGATTATCCTGACCTTTTGGGTACTTTTCAAACTTATTTTTAGTATGTGTTCAATGATCCAAACATCAGTCATAAAAATTTCTGAGCGATCTGCATCGAGAAGGCGGAAAGTACATACCATTTAACAACTTTTCCTGGGTACGCATGCAACCTGTTCCAGTGGAACGACAGCCCGTATAGAGTTCCAGAGACCAGGTAGTACTTTTTACTTTGACTGATTTTCAGTAAATATTCTAACTACGAGGATTAAGCAGGCTATCGGAAATAGTAGTAGAAGAGTCGGTACAAAGTTTAAGACAAGGGAAAGAAATTTCATATCGTTTTTTTATTGGAATTCTTTTCATTGCAATTTTACACAGGTATTTATAGCATATATGTACATCTGCACACATTTGGCAGGTGGAAAATTCTTTTAGACTGACAAAACCATACCAACCACCTCAACAAAATTCTTTTTTAGAGAGTTATAACCAAACCTACCACCTCATGTGCCAAAGAAAAATGACCGATCATTTAGGTAACTGCTATGCTCTAAAGGACATTGGGTAAATTGGTGGGCTATTAGGCTGATAAGAAGGGTCCAGGTGGACAAAAGGATCTATTCACATTGCTAGCAAGATATTGTAACAAACATAATCAAGAGAAAGAGCCTATGTTATATCTTATAGAATTGTACGAGAATGTAGTGCATGAATAGGTTATGTGATTGGAAGGATAATATGTAACTTCTCCGGAGTTCTTCTATTTGTTGATGATTTAACAAGGCCTAAAGGTGTCATATCTTTTGAAGATTTCCATGCAGTACATGATCGTGTCTAGGAATATTGAGATAACAAAAAAATTAAAGGTTTCAAGATTATTGAGCAGAGATTTGCACTATGGAGGCTGAGGACCACAAGGAAGAGTTCATGGATGTTGTTGAACAAGTTCTTTTGGAAATTGCAATGTATGATGAGTTAGAGGTAGCAAGGTCATTGGTGAATAATATTAAGGTTCCTATATTTTAAGAAGTTAAGTATTAGTTACAGTTCATGAAGGTGTTCACCTGCAGCATAACTCAATCTTTACTCTGTAGTAAACTCAAGGCTCGGTCTTTCATTTATAATATAAATTGGTTTAACAAAAGAAAGGCATTCACAGTTTTTTAATTTATTATAAATGTAATTAGATTTTTTTTCATTCTGATTAGTTTATGCAATAATCTTATCGACAATATTAAGTGAATACTGCATTTGCTTATGAAAATAATATACAAAGGTTATTATTTTTCAAAAACTAAATAGTAACATGAATTAACCTGCTAAAGTGATTTTGATTGCATTTATTTTATTTCATGGAAATAAATAAATAATATTAGAATTTATCTCAAATATCGAACACTTATTTTAAAAAAAAACTGAGAATATCTTGAGGATAATTTGTTTTTGAACATTAAATTACTTAAAAGAGTTAGTATTAGATCTTTTTCCCGGAATTTGTTCTATTATATTATATTGTTATATTATAAACAAAAGTAAAAATTGAATAAAACCTACTCTTATACTTATTCATTTATCAAAAAGTTCAATGATCATTGTAATATATTTATTAATACTTATTAGGTAAAAAGATAATAATCTAACACATTTGATATATTATTTATTATTTGATTTATTAATCAATAATGCAGAGATAAATATTAAACTCCAACTTTTTCATATATGTCTTTTTTAATATGTTAGAATGTAAAATTAACAAAATAATATAATTAAATTTAAGTCGCAATAGGTTAAAATTTAAATGTTTTAGATATGTCTTTTTTTTCATATTCAATTGTATTTATTATATAATTTAATTTATCAAAACTCGGTTATTTCTTAAATTTAAATTAGCTTGAGTAAATTTACAAATTTATGAAACATACACTCTCTTACAAATTTTCGAATATAATTTCAAAAAAAACTTAAATCTTATTATTAAAATTATTAAAAAAAATGAAACATATGAGTGTTGCAGTGTTTAATAATTTTAATCCAAAATGTAATAAAATTTTATTTCCTTTTTAAGGTTGTTTCAGGTGCAATTACATCGATCTTTTGTTTAAAAAAATTAAGAAATTGTTGAGTAGGTTCAAAATAATAATCATTTCGTCTATAAACCTATTTCTATATAAAATAAGTTTTTTCTGAAAGAATAGTGCTTACAAGAATATGACGTCGACTAAACTCAAATTATTGAAGTTAATTTTTTAGTAAGATTTCTTATATGCAGTGAAAAAGGTTATGCAAAAAATACAGTTTTAAAAATATGTTCGAGATGGAGTGTACTTAAATTTTGGAACTATTATACATGTTATATTTTATACTTGATAAAAAGAAGAAACGATCACTTTATAATTTAAAAAATCAAAGTGAATGTTTGAGTTCCTTAAAAAATGTTACTACTAAATAAATTGATTGTTAAATTATATATTTTTTTAATACAGTTCGATATATAAATTTAAATGTTAAAGACTTTCATATTTTTATAATCGCAATTAAATTGTTTTCGTATAATAATATTTTTATAATGAATTTCTTTGAGAAGTATAAACTTATAATAATATAATGTGGGGTAAATTCAAATTATTAGAGTTTATTTTTTATAGACAGCTCGACACATGAATTTAAATAATGAAAACTATCATAGTTTTATAGTTGAATAAAAATGTTTCCATATTATACTATTTAACGAAATGTGAGACGGCAGCCGTCCAGTAACATATATATATCATATAATTAACTTGAGTAAATTTACAAATTTGTGAAATTTGTACTCTCTTACAAATTTTCGAATATTATTTCAAAAAAAATTAAATAACTTAATCAGCTGCACATAATTAATAAATATTATTATTAATATTATTGAAAAAAAATGTGTGACTATTGCAATGTTTAATAATTCTACTTCATCATAAATGTAATAACATATTATTTTCTTTATAAGGTTGTTAATTATATCATTTTTTTGTTAAAAAAAATTGTCAAGTAAAATTCAAAATAATAATCATTTCGCTCTATAAACCTATTTCAATATAAAACAAGTTTTTTTTGGAAGAATAGTGCTTACAAGGATATGACTTCGACTAAACACAAATTATCGGAGTTAACTTTTATTACAATTTCTTATATGTAGTAAAAATACTATGTAGAAGATACAGTTTTAAAAATATGCTCAGAGATGATTATACTTAAATTTTAAAACTATTGTACATGTTAAATTTTTTATACTTGATGAAAATAAGAAACGATCCCTTTATAATTTTAAAAATGAAAGTGAATGTTTGGGTTCCTTAAAAAATGATACTACTAAATAAATCGTTGATTATTATTAAATCATGTATATTTTTTAAGACAGCTCGATGCATAAATTTAAATGTTAAAATTTTTTATATTTTTGTAATCGTAATTAAAATGTCATGTGATAATATTTCTATAATGAATTTCTTTGAGAAGTATAGTATTTATAAAAATATAACTTAGACTATACTCAAGATATTGGACTTCATTTTTTAAAATCACCTCGATACATAAATTTAAATAGTAAACATTATCATATTTTTATAGTCGTAATAAAAATATTTCCACATTATAATATTTTTATAATGAAATGCGAGACGGCACCGTGAGGTGACGTCGAGTAACATGTATCATAATTTACAAATTTGTGAAAATTATACTGTTTTACAAATTTTCCAATATATTTCAAAAAAACTTAAATAACTTAATCACCTGTACATAATTAATAAATATTTATTATTATAATTATTAAAAAATGGAACATGTGATTATTGCAGTGTTTAATAATTCTACTTCATCAAAAATATAATAACGCTTTCTTTCCTTTATAAGGTTGTTTGAGACGGGTGCAATTATAACGATTTTTTGTTAAAAAAATTAAGAAATTGTTAAGTAAAATTTTAAATAATAATATTTTTTGCTCTATGAAGCTATTTCCCTATAGAACAATTTTTTTTGTAAAGAATAGTGTTTACAAGAATATGACGTCGAATAAAATCAAACTATTAGAGTTAATTTTTTTATTACAATTTCTTATATGTAATAAAAAAATTATGCAAAAGACACAGTTTTTGAATTTGCTGAGATTGAGTATACTTAAATTTTGGGACTATTGTACATGTTATACTTTATACTTGATATGGAGTAGAGACTTAAATTTTGATTCGATTCAATGAAAAATCTATAATCAATTAGATAGTACACTGCAATCAAAGTTTGAAAGAGAAATAAATTGTCATTGATAAGTCTTTTCTTTTTCACTTTAAAGCTTTGCAACCTTCGAATTTGTTCGACGTTGAAAAAGTTTTGTCCGAAGAGGGCAACTAGCGATACAATAGAGATTTGGGAGTCTGATTTTTTTTTTATATCAATGTCCAAGTTAAAGAGTGTGTTATATGTCTAATTAATGAACGGTTTTGATGTACAATTATCAACAATAAAACATTATAAACATTACTAACTACGGGTACTTTCAAAAAAGAAAAGAAAAGAAATCCTATGTAAAAATTTGGAAATATTAGTCATATATAATAACAATTTTATTTTTAAATAAAAAATAAACCAATGATTTTTGATTCCACTAATATTAGTAATTAATTGGACACGAAAATGTTTTATTTGCTAAAATATTTTGATTTTATAAATAAGAGATTTTTATTTAAAATTTAAAAAATTTCATTTAGTACTCATAATCGAAGCACGCGAAGCGCGGGCATAGGTCCCTAGTATTTATTAATATATATAGCAGTAAATAAAGAAATAATAAATTAAAAGGAAATAATCGATAGAACATAGTCATTAATAATCCAAATATTTTTTAACTAAAATATACTAGTGTTATCTCTAAGGTACAAACACTAACACCTCCAAGCTAACAAATTTTATAAAAACTAATTCTAAGTGAAGCGAAGTTGTTTCTCTTCAATATAACCATACCATACTTACACTACCATATGTATCCTATAAATACACATATATACATAATCTTTCCCGCTTGAACTATAAGATAAACTTAATTCTCAAATTCTTTGAAAAATGAAGACAACTCATTAACTAAGTGATACACAATAATTTTATCATGAACTTCACTCCCTAAAAGCTTAGTTGAACCCTACATATCCTTGTATCATCAATAGTTCATCACTTTTTTTTTAATATATTTTCAATTATTTGAACCATAAATAATGTGAATCAAAGATTTTTTTATAGTTAATAAAGTTTGAAGAGTGGCGAAACTTGATGCTATATTTACTAATAACTAGAGCGATATATTATACATTTTAATTACAACTTCTAATTATTTAAATAGTTCAAATTTTTAGTGAGTAAATTTGTCATTTAATTTAATTTTAATGACTATATTTTATATTCTGGAAATCGGCGGTCTGTTTTTTTTAAATGATACAGCGGCTCTGCCTTAAAAATATAAATTGAAGCAACTACATACATAACAAGACAAAAACTCATACATACAAAATAATAAAAGACATTGATTTTTTTATCAAGCCCACTTATATCATTTTATACTCATCATTCTTCCTTTGTTTTGGCAGTACATCATGTTTGCCTATGTTAGTGTTTTATCCCTTCATTCTTGTTGCAGGTGCTCGGTTAGTATATGTGTTATATACAGTGGACCGGTACTTGAGAATGTCCTAATTCCTACTCATTATAATTGTATGGATCTTTTCTAACTTAATCATTTGAAATACAATTAAAAACAATTTGTATTAACGTGTAATAATTAATTAATGAGGGGGTGTTCGCACACCATTTCAAGAGGATTGTGCATACTGTATAAGGGTGTTAGATCAAAAATTAATATTCACGTGTCAAGTAATGACGGATGTACAAGGTGCCTAGGGTACTCGGCCGATACCATGGATTTATGGATTATACTACTGATTTACTCATTTCATGCACCATCTTTTTGTTCATATGATCTAAATCTATAGAGAATAAGCTAAAAATTGTTGAAATTAAATAATAATATACACACCTCCTAAAAGCTAAGCAATTTATCTTTATTACCAGCACCTCTCAAAACCATTAGCAATGTCCCATTTTGAAGGTTAAGTTAATGCTGAAGCTAGAAAAAAAAAGATCCAAATGTCTTTGCTTATCATACGAAGAAAAATGGGCCAGGATATAAAAATGGAAGATATACACTTGGAAATTTTTTGGTGTTATTTCAAACAAAAACAGACTAGAAAGATATATGTATACGGCATGTACGTCTCACACGTAAGGCAGTTATGTCTATAATATCAGGGAAAATGCTTGGTCCACAAAATTGGATACAAAAACTTTCACAAAATCACATGTGTCAAATTTTGATTGAAATGGGCCACCTGTATTCACATAAATAGTACTAATTAAAACATTCCAACTCATTTGTAATGTCATTTTGTGTAAAAAATTTGTACCCAATTTTGTACATGTAGCACTACTCTAATATCAGATACATACACATATAAAATGACTATAAACTTGGATCAACAACTACTGTCTACTTCCTAAAAAATCTTAACTACTAATACTAATTCAAACGCTCATAAATGTTATCCACTACTTTTATTTAAACAAAATAATAATAATAATAATAATACGTCAATAGTTATATACCAACGGATGATCATACATGAAACTTGGATTAATTTGCAACAATCGTTCCTTAAATCCAAGCGTACATTGTCCACATCCTTCACATCAAGAATCTTCATCATCTCTTATAACTTGACCCTAACTAAAACTTTAGTGAGAATATCTGCATGCTGCTCCTCAGTCCGAACATGTTTTATTATGATTTCTTCATGTTAGGAATATGTTGTAGTCTTGATGATAAGCCACCAAAACACCTTAAGTAGATTTTTTACTTGTTTACTTTTGTAGCTTCAACGGATAAGTAGTGTATCTTATCTNTTTATTTCACAAGTTTGCAACACATTCTGTATGCTGAGTTAACTGAGATAGTTTAGAAGTTGAGGATAATTTCTAAGTCATGTTGACTACTAGCAAGATACACAAAATAGGTTGGTTAAATTTATATATTCAATGCCTTGTAATTTTGTGTAAATGAAAGAGTTTTCAACTGCTAAGAAGACACCTTCAACGGATAAAGCTCAAAGCATTCAACGGATGACTTTGTAAAGTTTCAACGGCTATCAGACAAAGTTTCAATGGATGACCCCTATGACCCCTATGAAGCTTCAACAGATAATTAAGTTTATAATGAAGACTCAACGGATAACTCCAATCAAATTTCAACGGATGATCACAAAGATAT
>PHNY01160497.1:0-16360 GCA_003724115.2 Anethum foeniculum | reverse complement strand
ATAGCGTGTATTAGTTTCGTGTTATCTGATTAGTTATCAACATCACATATTCCAATTAAAGGCATAACTCTGAAGGAAGTAGATAATGAAGTTAAAACTCCATGTTCTATTCTCATAAGTAGTTCGATTCAATTCTCTTAGCTTACAATATTTAGTTTTATTAAATTGCTCGTAGTAAGATTTAGTTAAACAACCCATCAATTTTTTACTTGTCTTAGTAGTGGATAAAAACCATACATTGTTGCATAAGTGCGTAATTTAACTAAATCGGTTTCTGCGGGAACGAACTCTACTTAATCATATACTTCAAGTTGATCACGTGCACTTGCGTGTTTTTGACCTAACACCGGCCCCATAAGACCTCCCACCAGAAAATCATTGTGATCACGTATGATAATACCAACCCCATTCTCATTCCCATTTTCAATTGGGGCTTCTGGAGTTTCCTCATAAATGTTAATCTTAACGAACCCTAATGGAGGTGTAATCCAAACCCTATCCATTTTGTAGAGAAACCTTAAGAGTATACATGAGACTGTGACTACTGAAGGAAGGTAAGAGAGAAAACATAGGGTTTGAGGTGAAAGAGCAGAGAAGAAACCCCTGTATATATACCCCCAATTACGTGTGTAGGATGCCGATGTACACACCTTTTGATATGTTGTTTCCGCATGCTTCTTGATAAAAAGAAAAGCTCAGCCGTTTTTCTTGGAACCACAGAGATTTTCTAAAAAAAGACTCTGAGAATTGCTACTCCAGAGAAACGTAATCATGATAATACATCTGCATCTAATAATAATAAAAAATTTGAAGGAGAGAAAAGGTCGTGAATTAAAAAACACTACCTTTCTACTACCTTTTCTTTTATTATTATTATTTCTAATCTGACCTCCAAAATATCATATCCAAATCCTTAGCAAAATAACAAATGAAATAATTGGACCTTCTTCCTTTTGTGGCTAGGTTATGGGCCTCCATATTTAAGTCTCGTATAATGAATTTAAGCCTTAGCCCATCTATTATTAGGCCCAAACCATCCAACATCAATCCTGTCCTTGACTGTTTCTTTTTAATCCATAAATAATCATCGAATTCATCCACCATCTGTTTCGAATCACAAAATATAAGCATTTGATACTTCTCCAACTTATGCTGAGCTCTAAAAATTAACAGATGCTTTAAGGCCTCAATTTCTGCATTTAAACTCCCTTGAACCCGAAGAGGACTTGAAAACAAAAACAATTATTTTTTTGCTGCTATCCTTAATAATCACCCCATACCACTTGATGCCTCTTTTGGAGACCATGACCTATAGCCGCTATTAACTCTGATTTACTGAAGATTTCATTCCAACAGATCAAATTTTCCTTATAGTAGTGCATGATGACAGTGCACTTAGGATCTGCATACCACTTAACTTCTGAGTTCAGATTAATCCATTCATTGGCCATAGCCCATTTGAACGATCTAAATAAGATGACCTTTGTGAGGGACTTTCTAGAGATTTTATTACCACTGAATACTTTCTCATTTCTTGCCAACCAGATCGTCCAAAGAATTGCTGCAACCGATATTTGCCAAGCTTTTCGATATGTTTGTATTTTAAATCTCCTAAAGGTTTCCTGCCAGAGCGAGGTCAATGATATTTGGAGATTATTGATTTTCCACCATTCCTGCAGAACCAACCACGCCCACTTGGCAAGCTGACATTGAAAAAAAAAATGTTCAATATCTTCTATAGCATCACAACACCAGTCAGACATGCCATTCATGTTAAGACTTGAGATTCTAGAATTCAAAAACTGTTTTGTTGGTATTATAGCATGTTGGAATTTCCATAGAAACAACAAAACCTTTGGAGGAGCTTTGATATTCCATAATTTGGACCATAGTGTATGGGTTCCAGAAGAACCTCGCAGTTGATCATAGCACCCATTTGTAGTGTAATTTTCTCCTGTAGGTACCCAGATTGAGTTATCCTCTCCTTCTTTGAGATTAATCACTCCTAATAAGGGCCAAAAGATCTCTATCATCTGCATTTCCTCATGAGATAACTCCTTGTTCCACCATCCGTCATGAGATGCTCCTACCCTGTTGAACATCCCAACCATATTTGCCACAGAGGAGCTCTGAAAGTTTGAGATTTCAAATAATCTGGGAAAGATTATTCTCATAATGCTACCAGAACAATGTGGACTCACCATTTCGAATGACTTTCACAAATTGATCACCTTTCAACAGTTGGCCCAGATTTGGCCTTGTTTTTATACCAACTATATAACGAACCACTTGAGGTGTTCTGTGATCCCATGAAAATGAGGCCAAATCTTTATATAATGATTCACTATTCAGATCCCCCAAATTTTTTTCCCAGTAACTACCTCTTTCTGAATGCGAATGGCACCATAATTTACCAATCATTGCACTATTCCTATGAAAAAGTGAGGCGATATTAAGCCCTCCATCCTACTTTGGTTGACATAATTTGTGCCAGTTCACCAGGTGCATTTTCCTTCGATTTTCACCTCCTATCTTCTCATCACCCCAGAAAAACCGACGCCTAATTTTATCAATTTCCAACTGAACATTTCTTGGCATCACCAATAAATTAAACCAGTATTTAGAGAGACTGTCAATGAAGGAGTTTAAAAGTACTAACTTACCAGCCTGATTTAAAGTTTTACTCTTCCAAGTTGCAAGTAGCTGCTCCATTTTGCAAATTACAGGTTGCCAGAAATCTAATCTTTTAGGATTTCCTCCAAGCTTCATCCCTAGGTAAGATATTGGAAATTTACCAATCTCACAGCCTAAGCTTCCTGCCCAGTACGGGATATTTTCAAGATCTTTTTCAAATCCATAAAGCGAGCTTTTGTGAAAATTGATTCTGAGCCCACTGAGTAATTAGAAACACTGCAGAACCCTTTTAACTCCAAGAATCGATTTAAGATCATTTTTAAGGAAAAGAATCGTATCATCCGCATATTGGAGGTGCGTAATTTTCGCACCCCTATTATTGATCTCAATGCCATCAAAAATTTCTTTCTCCGCTGCTTCCTCAATCAAACAGTGTAAAATCTGTCCCACCAATAAGTAGAGGAGCGGAGATAAGGGGTCCCCTTGGCGAATCCCTCTTTGCGGAATGATTTCTCTTGTGGGAGAACTTAACTAGAATAGAGATTCTAGTGCTCTTGAAAATATTTTCCAACCAACCAACCCACCTATCACCAAACTTCATTTTCCTTAGACAGTGAAATAGAAAATCCTAACTAATCGAGTCGAAAGCTTTCTCGAAATCAAGTTTTAGGATCAAGCCCTTCATTTGCCTCACAGATAGCCCATGCACTATTTCATTTGCTATTGAAATTCCATCTGAGATTTGTCGCGTGGCCCATGATGTACACTGATTGTGTCTCTGAAAACAGTGTATTAATTACTCTTTTTAGTCTGTTTGCAAACACCTTTGTTACTAGCTTGAGAGAACAGTTAATCAAACTAATAGGTCAAAAATCTTGCACCACCTTTTCCTACAATGTCTTTGGAATTAGAGAGATAAATGAAGAGTTCAAACCATTAGAAAAATTACTTCCTTTGAATATCTCTTAAAAAAACACTCCAATTTGTCCTTTAAACAGATCCCAATTGGAGTGTTTGAAGGAGAAATTGGAGTGTTTTTTAAAGAGATATTCAAAGGAAGTAATTTTCCTAATGGTTTGAACTCTTCATTTATCTCTCTAATTCCAAAGACATTGCAGGCAAAGGTGGTGCAAGATTTTCGACCTGTTAGTTTGATTAACTGTTCTCTCAAGCTAGTAACAAAGGTGTTGGCAAACAGACTCAAAAGAGTAATTAATACACTGGTTTCAGAGACACAATCAGCGTACATCATGGGCCGATAAATCTCAGATGAAATTTTAGTAGCAAATGAAATAGTACATGGGCTATCTGCGGGGCAAATGAAGGGTTTGATTCTATTTGAATAACTCACTTAGTAAGACTTGTACACTAACTTCTACAAGCTCATTAGCTAATCGAATGAGATATAAGAAAATCTAGAACTTTCTTTCTGCGTCTTCTATTCTCTTTGTGTACAATTTCTTTGCTAAGATTGTAAAAGAATTTCTAACAGTATCATTGATTACTGAATAATGTTAAAGGTAACAAATTGATATCCAAAATGGATTTCAAGTGCCACGTGTTAAACGCTGATTGGTTACAAATCAATTAATAATAGTGAATCCCTACATTCACATAAATTTCACCGATAACAGCATCCCTAATCATCAAGTTAGCAGCACCACATCATTTGGGGTCAAATTTTGATACCCAATTTGATACCTCTAGCACTACTCTTGATTATTTAGTTTAAAATTTGAGTAGTGCTAAATATACCAAAATAGGTACCAAAATTTGATCCAAAATGACGTAACATTGCTGATTTGACAATTTGTCGTGATGTTATTGATGTGGTGTATGTAAATGCAGGACGTCGACAATTATTAATTAATTTATACTGTAACTAATTAGTACATGACACGTGACATTTGGAATTCATCTAATTAGGTACCTTTAACTATTCTTATAATTTTTTTAAAACAAAAAACAATAAAAAAAGAACTAATTCTTTGTTTTACCTTTGTTTATTACCTCTTACCAAACGCCCCACTTAAATCCAATAAAATATATCACATATTATTTAGATGTTTTATTAGGATTACTCTTAATTAAACAACCACCATATACCCCTGTCCCAAGAAGAATTCGAGGTGTTATCTGATTAAAATAAAGTAGAGTCATAATTATATACGTCTAGTCTATAAAATATACAAACACATACTAGGCTCACAAGCAGACAGGCAGACGTTGGACTAGAAAGGGAATGAAGTATGTGGGCTTCTTATGTTCTTTTTTCATCATATTTTCCATACATAACATTTGCTTACATTTTTTGTATGTATAATAATAACACACTCACACATACATGATGAATAGTGCAGTAGCCCAGTTGTCTTTTTGTATGAATTTGATCTTTTCAATTTCAATTCTTGTAATATAATATATTCCAAGATATTGTTTAGCCCATTCATATATTTTCTTTTATTTGTTTACTCTCTGTTTTTGTATATTTCTTCCAAGAGTTTTGAGGATTGAATAGGAGAGGATTGAATAGGAGAAGATACAATTTAATGGAAGGCAATACAAGTGGTAGTAGATTCAAGAGAATCTGTGTGTTCTGTGGAAGCCATCCTGGCCGTAGAAAAGTTTTCAGTGATGCTGCTCTTGACTTGGGAGATGAACTGGTCTGTCTTCTGTTTTTTTTTTTTTTCATTCTTTGTGTGTAAAAATTTGATCTTTTTTGGTTTTTCAATGGATTTTTAGTTTTTTAGTTATGAATATTATATGGGTTTTTTTTTTTTAATGTTTCATTCTCTATTTTCTTTGTGTGTAAAAATTTGATCTTTTTTGGTGTTTCAGTGAATTGGGTACTTGTGAAGTTATGATACTTGATGGGAATTCTTTTTGTTGGATTCTTGTTCTTTAGTTATGAGATGGATGTTTGTTGTATTCAAGTGTTCTTGTTTCAGCTTGTTGTAAGTTTTAGACTTGATAGGCTTAGCTAATGTGATTAAATTGATTGTTGTTGCAGGTGGATAGAAAGATTGACTTGGTGTATGGTGGTGGTAGTGTTGGTTTGATGGGATTGATTTCGCAGAGAGTTTTTGACGGAAAGTGTCATGTACTTGGGTAAGTAGCATCTATACCTCTGTGTGTGGTTGAAATATATGTATGTATCTAGAGTAGGCTAGAACTTCTTTAATTTACATCATATCAACATGTTAATGTATCGATTGTTCTTCAAGTGCAGAATTATTCCTAAAGCTCTTGTGCCTCTTGAGGTAACATTTCTTTCATAAGTAACCATTTTATTTAGTTCATTGGACTCTTGTAGAACTAATGCATTAGATTTACGTGTTTGAGCTTTGAAGGTAATGCATTTAATGTTCTCCTTGCTGCCCTTGCCCCTTAAAAAACCCTTACTGCTGTAGAGTCATTTTACGCGTTGAGACAATTAGTTCTTACTTAGGATTTTTTACAAAGCTATTGCTAGTCCTGTATACCAAAAAGTCTCCAACTAGGAGCCTGCCAAAAATGCTTGATCAACTAAAATAAGTGTACATTTCCAATATGACAGATATCTGGTGAAACTGTTGGAGATGTAAGAATTGTTTCAGACATGCATGAGCGTAAAGCTGAAATGGCTCGAGAATCTGATGCCTTCATTGCTCTTCCAGGTAATTTTTGTGTCTAGATTTTCCTGATGAAAATATTAAAATATTAGTCATGTACCTGAAGTAATTTAAATAACATTCTGATTTTACAAAACTTTAGGAGGATATGGAACTATGGAAGAACTATTGGAGATGATCACCTGGTCTCAACTTGGAATTCATAAAAAGCCGGTATCGTATTTAGCTTTTACCATTTAAGATACCAATGAAAATGCATCGCTTGTTTTTTGACGTGTAGTTCAATTTACAGATTGGTCTCCTAAATGTTGATGGTTATTACAACTCTTTGCTAGCATTGTTTGACACTGGAGTCGAAGAAGGTTTCATCAAGCCCAGTGCTCGGGACATAATTCTCTCGGCTCCAAGTGCCAAAGAACTTTTAGTACAGATGGAGGTACATTTTTTGTTCTAATTCAGATGCTTTATGCTCTGCTTCCTATCTTAATTTAATTGCTAAAAGATCTCATCTCACTTAATGATGCTTTTGTAATTCATTCGTGCTCTGAGAAATTCAGCAGCTTGTTGAAGTTTATTTTTGTTCTAGCAATAATTCAGAAAGTTTAATTATTTAGTAGTTTAGTTAACTTTGGGGGAATTCTTAATAAAAGAAGTGAACTTATTGTCCAACATGCTAGTCACATGAATTTGAGTCAGCATGTTTCATGCGGAAACAACGAAATTTCATGGGCCTAGGGGAAGAAAAAACTCCATTTGTTGGAAAAATTTTATTGCCTTGTCTCAATAGTACAAAAGAAACTGGTGAGAGGTTTGCATATTTATATCCGTGCTCCTTTTATCCTCCTTCTATTGTAATCTGAAATTAAGTGAAGTTAAACATTCCCCGGGCCCTAATTAGTTTCTGTTTACCAAATAGAATAATGATTCTATTTTAAGATATTACTATTGGAATTTTTTGTTGAGATGAACAATGGCTTAGTACACTGTTTTCTATTCCTTTGTAGCAATACATCCCTTCCCATGTCAATGTTGCTCCTCACGAAAGCTGGGGGATGGAGGAGCTTGGCAAGTATCCAATGTAACAAGATCCACAATGACTTCTCTCTGAAATAGGTTTTTCTTGCATTGATGCGTGATATGATTGATCCTACTAAGCTGTATACGAGAATATGTTCAGGTGTGCAGCAGATAGTGCTAATAGTAATGCGTTGTCTTTCCATTCTTGTGATTTGATTGAACAAGTCATTCTTTCTTTTTTGCTAAGTAATATTAATTTATGATAGTATGGTCAAGCATGAACTGTTTGCTTGTAGAAAACAATCATTTGATAATGCAAAAGCTTTTTAAAAAGTTCTAAGATTTACTTACTGTTCCTAACCACAGTTCTCTCTGTAGTTTCATTGAATGTTTAACTAGCTAATTTATATAAAATAAGACCAGAAGCGAGACTCTTAGTTAATCACAATAAAATAGATTAAAGTCTTGTAGAAAAAAACAAATAAAATAGTAAAAGAATTTGGATTGTTAATTAGATTTTGGATATGAGCTGTTATTCAGTCTCTTCAGGTTATGTGTAATGACAGTTTGGTGTCATTTTCCTTATGATGGCCCATCCATTATTGTGAACTACATGAAGAAAATATCAATATGAATGTATATGATATTACTCTCTAATATTTTGGTATTTTAAGTTAAATCTCTACTGAACCTGCACAGAAGCATAGAAATCCTTAAATTTACTAGAAATATGTACTAGGGAATGATAGGGGGCACCTGTTTTATGATGAACTCGTTAAATTATAAGGCGGGAGCATAGATAGGGCAGAGCCTTTTTAATTTGTCTCTCTTAAAGTGTCAACTAATTGAATTATAGTTTTCTCTACTTTGGTGTATTATGATGTGGCATCGGTATGATTCTTCAAGTTGTGCTAGTGTCTTAATGATGCCTTAGGACAGTGCTCTGCTAAGTAGAGCCTACATGGTGGAACCCCGTCCAAGCTGTAGTGGACCTTATGATCTGATAACTTCAATGATGATGAAGGGAATTTGGCTCCTCCATGGGGGGCCTCTTTATCTTCTACGTGTTGATGATAAAGGGCAACAACTTGGGTCTCTGAAGTAAAATGAAAAGCCATCAACTATTTGTGTCGTCTTTGTAGTAATACAGAAAAGTCATGTGTTTTCGGGCCTAGTTGACCCCTTGGAGTAGGAGAAGGAAAGTCGGTTGTTGGATGTAGTCAGCGTCGTCGTCTGGGGTCTTTCATGGTTCTAACAGAAAGACAAGATTGATACATACATACATATGATAGAATTGTGTCCTCTTGTTATTGTAGTTCTGTCATCTGCCCATTATTTTCTTACGAACTGTTCAAGTGACACATTTGCATATAATTGGTGATTTTTAGGGCTTTTACTTTTGGCCATGGACAAATTTGTATAAAAAAAATAATTGAATTCTTGGACCTTGTATTTGTCATTTCTTTCAATAGAACCTTTTCCGAAGTAAAAATAGGCAGAAAGAGTTCACTTGCTGCTGCAAGAACGGGCGATTGTTGGGACAAATCAGGGTTAGGGATGATTGTGCAAACGCAAGTAGCCGCGGACTTTCAACTAAGGATTATTTTAGCAAGTCTGATTGTCTGAATCAGTGAATCGGCTTAAATTCGAATCTGGGCTTGAATTCAAAATAAGCAGAGACTCGTGCAGACAATAAGTGATTGGTGCTGTTAAGACGTAATGGTCTGTAGGCTGTAGCTACCATTTGATGTTATTTATGTTCTGAACAACAATGGGCTAAATAGGTGCAGAAATGGGCTAAATAGCTACCCAGATGCAAATGGATCAAGCCAAGTCCACACCTTCCATGAGACCCTCTATAGTTCATCAAACAAGTAAACCTCAGATCCTTTTCTATGGACTGACTCAAGTTGTCAACAGCAATTTCCTTTTTCTTTTTTATCGAACACTAACTTAGAGCAAATAGAGTTAAATTCATGAACTCCTTGACCTTGAGCAAGAATTTTATGATGCTGGTCGTGGCTTCTGGAGTACTATCGATACAAGGACCTTTATTTAAAGTGTTCTGAAATTAAGACAAGCATAAATCTGAATGTTTAGGACTTTCCGGTTTTAAACCGATCATTCTGGTGTATTTCTTCTCATCTTTTCCCTGCAACCACTGTTTTAGTTCCCAAATTCAATGAATCAGATCCCGTTCGTCAGTTCCATAACACAACCCAGAACGCACGTCCAATTCATAGACTCTTAAGCTCTACCTCAATTTAGTTCTCACAAAGGGTTGTATACTAGTCTCAGTTTGATATTCACAAATGTAAAGAGTGCTTAGAAAAGATAATTTTCCAATATAAGGAAAAAAATAATACACCAAACTACTCCTGTGATGAGGTAGTTTGCTTCCAAACCCCAACACTAGAAAGTAAATCTGTCATGTTCATAAGCTGACAAAATTTCAAATCAACTGCGCTAAACCCAATTCTTTGGTACATTGAAAATTATATTGTTTCTAGGATGAAAATTGAATATAATAATATTAGATATTGGTAATTTACCAGGGAATCTGCACAGGAGGGTAGTAGTGCACTAACACAAAGAGTGATAGACAGGATCCCCCGAATCCTAGAAAAGATACAGGATCCGTGAGAATCAGGGGAAATTATCAGTGGATATCGATGAGTAGTTGAGATATAAATTATAATGCTACCATCATTCTACGACATAGACTAGTTTTACAAGAATGTGATTGAATAAATTATCATGTCTAAATGTGACTCAAGTGAAATTCCGAAATGCTTCACTAAATTATCTGGATGAGTCGATAATTTATTGGAAGAGAGCTTGGTTATCTCGATGGGTCCATGACAAAATCTAAATTAAACTCTGTATAGTGAAGAAGACTTCTCAAGAGAGCCTATATATATATATATATATATATATATGAACTTAGATAACAGATTACAATTCTGATAAGTGTCAAGCAAGCCTAAAGGATAACCATCTGTTCCTAGATTGAATATCAATCAATACATTCCAAATATACTCTACATGTATGTCCTTAATTTTTGCAAGAAATCGTCTGTAACAGCCGCATCCTTATCGCTCCCAGCTGTAGTTGCACATTGACAATGGGAGGATAATACTGCGATAAGTTTAATACACGAGTCCATGACAAAATCTCCTTTACCTCGATGCAAAATCCATCTTAAATGCCAAGATTCATCGCAGCAACATCAAGGGGAATGCATCAAAGATATAATACACATTTACTGATCTATTATTATATGAAACATAAATTTTCATTGTCTTCCAATCCTATATGAACAATCAATCAACACACAAGTAGTGCCCAATATGTCTAACATTTCTGGGAATATAACACAGCTTACAGGTATCATAAAGAAGATGATTGAATATATAATCAAGTACAATTCAATACCAAATTACATAATCAAAATAGTATTATGTCAAGAGAAACAAACTCAGATTGTTGACCTCTAGTAAAAGAAAACAGCAAATGCAATAGATGATAGCAAACTTAAATAATCACAACCAACCGTAAATAACCCTCGAGTACCTATCTTTAATCCACCTGAAGCTCTTTTTAAAAGAACCTTTAACTTTCCCTTCAACAGTATAAACTTTATAGCTAGCAACCCTCTTTTTCCTCTGAAACTCAGGATCACTAAAGCTCCAAGGTTTCGAAGATGATCCTCCGCTCACACTTTTCCCTTTCTTCAACTTAAAATCCTTATTGTTATTAACATGATCATCCATTTGGGTTACATGTGGTTCATATGAAGAGCCATATGAAACACTATAAGACCTGAAATGATCATTAGGGTTGTTTGATGGAACAATACTATTGGGGCCATAGTACCTTTCCATCTGCATCCTCCCATCACCAAATGAACTTGATCTGTAATCTCCCATTACTCAATCTCCTTGAGCTTTTTCAAGAAAAAATGTTTGGGTTTTAAGGTGTTGACTGAGGAGAAAGGTGAGGAGACGAGTAAAGAGATGTAAGGTTAGAAATTATAGAATACAAGAGGAGAAGAAGTGTGATTGACAAGTTGTGGTTGAAGTTTGTTTTTGTATGCACAAGAATATTAGACTAGTGTTAGTTTAATTTGGTTAGAAATAATTTGTAGACACCTTCTTTAATGTTGCATCACATTCCAATACTTATGTCCAATTATTAGCTGTTAGACTAGTCAATGAAGTATAAGCCATGGTACCTCCTTGATGTTTGTCCAAATATTACTTGTTTGGTTTTTAGATGAAAAAAACTTGTGGAGCTTTATTTGACTAGCTCTTTTATTCTCTAAATACTCTAATTTATATGCAGGAGTTTGTTTACTACTTTTCTAATACATACTTCTGTTATATAATAATAAGTTACGAGCTGTGCTACATATTCCGAAAAAAAATGTTTAGTAATCTTTTCAAATGAGACGTGTTGAGGACTCCATTTTATTTATGAAAAATTAGCTAATAAAATAATGACAACTTAGTATTTGAAAACTTTATCGTTTCTCACTTATTAGTTTGTTTAAAGGACCTCCTTTTGGTTTAGCAAAAAAAGAGAGTACATTCCCTGGGTGTGCAGCTCCCTCTTGTTTTCATTGTTTTGGCTACCTGATCCATTGCGACACCAGAGAAGTGGGGACACGAACAATATATTAGTGCTGCAAGCAATAAGCATTTCCACCATTCAATTATCTGACTAATTAATTTCAGTTCAACTCTTTCGTCAAGTAATTAGTTTGACAAATTAAAACTTTCAAGGTCTAAGTTTAAAATTTACACAAGCTGTATATGTTTAATTTCATGAAGGCCCATGAAAAATTCCTTGTGTTTTTTTTTTTTTTTTTTTTGCTAAATAATTCCTTGAGTTTTTGTATTTCTTTTTTGCCTTCCTTTCGACTAACAAATCAAAGTCAGCACACTATGAGTCCGAAGAAAATGCCTTATAACTAATAAAACTCAACATTCTCACCATACAAGTACTTCAGAAAGGTTCACAGATGAGATAAAAAGGCCACATAAGCCCAAAAAGTCTATTAGTCGCAGGCCAAGGAGAAGTTTAATAGTAATATATTTTGTCATATATTCCTGTCTCTACAAATCCAGCACTCCCCAGACTCCGACTAATAAAAGGATAAATTTATATTTCATTGAATATTCTAAACTTTTACAATTCAAATAATTTTCACATAGATCTGCACTTGTTAGGTGTGCACCATAAAAATAGAGATAATTTAAATTGTCTCGAATACTCGCGTCCACACATATATATCACTCCGGCTACTTCACGCACCAGAACACATTTCCAGAAAATGAAAATTGACAAGGATGACAACCATAATAGTAATTTGGCCCAACTAGTTGTCGATTTTGAATAGTGTTAGAATAAATTATATGAAAGTACAATCATACATACACATACCATAGAGAAAGAGAATAACAACTATGTATCATGTCTACCAAACTCTTCATAGATAGCACATCCTTTCTTATTGATAAATTTAACCTCTTGATGTAAAAAAGACTAGATGATAGTCAATTCAAACTTGCAAGCATACTGGAAACTTACAATACAAAGTAATCTCCCGAAAATTGCAATGCATATTCAGTTTACAAGCTGACTGGAAATATGAGGTCCCAATTGCAATAGATGAGATCCACATATCCATGGAAGTTCAATAAAATATTCTACTAGCAAATACTATAAAATACCATGACTTTTGCATAAAAACACAATTTTACCTCATCGCATCAAAACCTTACTAAAGGAGATCAGCAACATTGGCTGGAAGCTCCTCAACTACTACATTGTAAAACTTCTGTATGTCAAACAGCATCCTGTCATCATCCTTGGTCACAAAATTAATTGCAACACCTTTCCTTCCAAATCGACCACTACGCCCAATACGATGAAGGTAATTCTCTGGTTGGGTTGGGAGATCATAGTTGATGACAAGTGACACTTGCTGCACATCAATACCACGGGCCAGCAGGTCAGTGGTAATGAGCACACGAGAGGACCCAGATCTAAATTCCCTCATGATGATGTCTCTAGTGTTCTGATCCATGTCTCCGTGAGTAGCAGAAACTGTGTGGTCACGACTGCGCATTTTGTCAGTGAGCCAATCAACCTTCCGCCGGGTATTAACAAATATGACACTTTGTGTGATGGCCAAAGTCTCATACAAGTCACAAAGTGTCTCCAGTTTCCACTCCTCCTTGTCAACATTAACATAAAACTGTTTAATACCCTCAAGAGTAAGCTCATCACGTTTCACAAGAATCCTCACAGGCTTGTTCATGAATTTCCTGGTGATCTCAAGTGCCTCTGGAGGCATGGTTGCAGAAAAAACCCCAACCTGAATTTTAGGGGGTAGCAACTGGAAGATATCATAGATCTGACAAGACAAAGGAGTTTATAAGAAATGATGAATAGCTTCGACAAAAGCCAACAATCTGGATTCTTTACCGTGCAACAGATGATAAGCATTAATCAAAAGACTATATCTGAGAAACTAGTTAACTCAAAATTTATAATGTCTAAGCAAAGTATTGAAAATTAATAAGTCATCAGTTGCAAAATGCTTAACACAAGACACCAAAGTGAGCAAATAGCCAGCGCATAGACTAGTACCTGATCCTTGAAACCTCTCGAAAGCATTTCATCTGCTTCATCAAGCACAAACATTTTGATGTGATCTGAACGAAGGGACTGCCTCCGCAACATGTCAAACACTCTGCCAGGAGTACCGACAACAACATGTACCCCACTAGAGAGGATGCGCTGATCTTCTCGGACACTTGTCCCTCCTACACAAGCATGAACCTTTACACCAAGATAGTCACCGAGTGCTCGCATAACTTTCTCAATCTGTTGTGCAAGTTCACGAGTGGGTGCCAGGACCAATGCCTGACATTCAACAACAGCATAATCTAGTTGCTGCAGAATTCCAGAGCAGAAGGTTGCTGTTTTTCCAGTTCCTGATTGTGCTTGTTGAATAACATCCAGTCCCTTGCAAAACGGAACAATACCCCTTTGCTGTATGGCAGAGGGCTTCTCAAAACCTTCAGTAGAAAAGAACAAAAGATAAGTTTGAACCAGACCTAACAATATCTGCTTTGCCAGCATGTCTAAACAAAATTTGGGGCTTAACAACAAACGGTTTGCAGCTATAACCTATTAGTTGCACCAATAAAACTCTAACATTAAAGTAATATTTAAAACAAAATAATGCTAGACAGAAAAAAATATTCCAGTCACATTACCAGTTTTACATATTTTATCTATGAAATCCAGCCTTGAAGAAGAAAAATGAAGGAAAAAAGGAAATGCAAAAACAAATGAATCAAGGCTAGAACCGAATACCGTATGCATAAATGCCTCTCAAAAGGTTTTCTTGCAATCCCATTGCATCGAAACTGTCGTGGACCTCATCATACGAGGTAAAGAATTCTTGTCCATCAGCCCCGAGTCTGTTCAAAAGAATTTGAAGAACCAATTACAAATACCATCTTTGATATTTAATCGAAATGCAAATCTTAATTTCATAAAAAACATATCTTTACTAGATATATCAAAGTGAACTTACAGCTCAGTCATTTTTGCATCGAACTGACGAGCATCGAATTGAGAACCTTCTGGTGCAGCTCCAGCCATGACTATAAACTAAAAGAAAACGGAAATTGTTTACAAGTTATAACCAATTATAAGTAATGACAAAAACCCAACAAAATAGGCTGTTAAACTGAACATAAAAAATATGAGCACAAAGTAACTGCAAGTCAATTCATAACTGCAAACCATTTAAAAGAGCCTTTATGAGACAAAAATAGATAACAGTTTAGAACCAAAAAAAAAAAACAATTAGTGATAAAAAAAACTCGAAGACATTCGAACCACCACTACAAATGTCGGCTCCGTAAAGGCCTATAATTTCATAAAAAAATTGATAAATTTCCAACATCTAAAATAAAATCATACACACAAACAAAAAATGACCACACCACATTTACCAGACTTCTACAAAACAGTTAACAATTCTCAATAACAACGGGTAGTTGCTTACGAGTAAGTAATATCACAAATTCGACGACGTAAACATCATAAAGCATATTTTGTAACTAATCAGAGCAAAGGCGCAACAAAAACTAGCATGAACATTCGAATCAACACAGATCTTATAAACAAAACACATTTTTTTAATCACAGTACTTTAACATAGCACCAAATTAAAACAAATCCAAAATTACAAACACGAACAAATTAAATCACCAATAAAATTGAAGAATTGTACAAAAAGATGAATTAATTAAGTGTCAACTATAAATAATTAAGATTGTGTGTGTGTAAGATAGAGATTTTAGATGATACCTGATACTAGAATAAGAGTGATTTGAGAATTAGGGTTAGGGTTTCTTAAACTCCTCGGATTTACGCCGCGGAGTTGAGGAACAACAATGTGGATCCACAAACTATAAAAGTAATCGGACTAAACCGGCGTCGTTTAAAAGTGTAGATGGTTGGGCCGTTGTAGATCGTGTATGGACTAGGGAAGGAATGGGTTGATTTTGGGCCTGAGAAATGTGATTTGGGAGCCTAGGAGTTTGCTAGATTGTTAGGTACAAGCAATTTGTTGGTTTGGGTTGACCGGAGGTGTTATCCATCCATATGTGGATATCTATACTATCTATACTACATTATTATAAGCAAAATATGGTTTCGTTTGGTTGGTTGGTTAAAACCTTTCAAAAAAACTATTAATGTTTTCCAAAATAAATTATAAATAAAATAAATTCCATAAAATTTGTATTAAAAATAAGTCATTAATCCCCTTCCAAAAAAATTACTAATGCTTTCCAAATAAATTATAAATAAAATAAATCCCATAAAATCTATATTTAAAAATAAGTCATTAATTCTACAAAGCACTCAAGTCTTTTAGCCCAACCATGCTCAAACCTCTTGGTCCAACATTCTTTATATTATTCTTTATATTATAGTAAGCCTATTAATCATAAAATTTAATATCCCAAAAGAATATTTTTGGAAGAAATACAATTATTTTTTAGTAGAC
>PHNY01160442.1:1079-14573 GCA_003724115.2 Anethum foeniculum | reverse complement strand
TATATATATATATGAAATGTTATGGTTTTTAAAAAGTAATTTACGATTTCTAAAGTTATGAATGTCTCAATAATTTGAAATAAAATTGAATATGTTCTTAAAACTAGACTTGTTCTTAAGAAACAAGCGTAGAGTGTGAGTGTGAGTATATCATTGTAAGATAAGACTAGTATTTGATCTCGATATAATTTGTAAACCTATAAATTATACTTTAAGATTGATCGATTAAAAAATATATGCGAATTATTATTAGACAACTCGATTCTGTTTGAACTCGGCTCGAGTTCGGCTCAGCTCGATTGTTCGTGAGCAAACTCGGGTTCGGATCGATTCGGCTCGTTTATTAACGAGCCGATCTTGAACATCACTTTCGGCTCGGTTATTAAACTTGGCTCGGCTTGGTTTTAAAAAAATTAAGCTCTCTTCGGTTCGGACAGAACTCGGTTCCGCTCTATTCGTTTGCAGCTCTACATTGTTGTAACCCATTTTTTTGGGTCTTGGAATTAGGAGAATTTGTGTTTCTTCATTATACTTAAAAGCCAGCTCAACCCCTTCTTATGCATGATCTCATGTCATACATTATTGTCCAAGAATTATGTACACTATTCTAATGATAATGATAACTAAATTTCAGTTTGTTTGTGAACCTTTTAGTCCATATGATATGTATTTTTAATTTTTAGTTTCGATGACAACTTTGTTTACTATTACTAATGTATTGGAAAAAACTTAGAATATCTTGTATTGGTTTAAATGAATGGTCGATGGGTAATTTTTAATTCATGTAATATGTTAATACACAATATTATGTTAATCCTTATTAAATTTATTGTTTATAAATTTTGTAGAGGGCTAGAACCCTATTTTTTTTGTTTGATGAAATAAAGATAAAACATATCAAGTTGTTTAAAACCTACAAGTTAGTATTATTAATATTGTTAACCAAAAATATTAAATCTTTTTTGTTAATTAGTTTAGAATTTGACTAAGAAGGTGTGAACAATTGATGCCCGACTCATGTCTTAAGTGCATATTACGTTTGAGTTGTAATAGTGTGATGAGAAAACAAAAAAGAAAAACCAAGTGTTTCTCTTTTAGTTTTTTGGATGTAATTTGTTGTTCATTTATACATTGGTAATTCATCGAAGTGCTTGGACCAATATTAGATGCATTAGCAATCCCATTAGTTTGAAGGAATGGAATGAGGTAGGCCTTTACGCACCGTTTGTTTGAAGTAATGGAATGAGGTTTTGTTTGAAGGAAGGGAATGCAAAATTCTGAACAAAAATTTAAGTGAAATTGAGAGGAAGAATTAAAAAAATTAGAGTGTAATTTTTTTTGAAAGTGAAATTGACAAAGAAAAGAATAGGAAGTAGGAATGAGCATTCCTACTCAAACTGGTGGAATTGAACTCTAGTGTTAATGTGTATGATTTGGATGGAGTGAGGATTAGAAGTTATTAAAGTTCTTTTACATAATAGTATGAAATTTTCTATCCCTGCTTAATTTCATTATGTCAAACCAAACGGAGCATTAGTGTTTGCTCTTAATTTTATTGACATGTAGTGATTTTGCTGAGAGGCACATTTTGTGTTTGTTTACTCTAATAATTGTATTGTTTGACCTGAATCCTAGAATAGTGTTATCATCAAGAGGTATGGAAGAATTTGCAAAATGATAATGTAAATTCCTCTGTGTGTGTGTCTGTGTGTAGATACAGATTTTGGCACTTCAAATATAATTAGAAGAAAATATGACCTTTTTTTAACTAATGGAATGCAATCGGATGCAAATTTTGGCAGTTAAAATTTAATCAGAAGAAATAGGACTTTTTTTCAATTAATGGAATTCAATTTAAGTAAGGAAAACTTTAATTACCTAGAAAAGAGTTTGTAAAATAACGACATCAGTTGATAATGGTAGTGATGCATCAAATATAATGGTATCAATTGGATTATATATTTATCAAACTTTGAGCGTCCCCTGGGAAGTTGGATCTGATACTGAAGCCTTTTAAGTTTGGTTCTTGAAAGTGGATTTCTATGATAGAACAATCTATTCTGCTAATTACTTGCATGCCAATTCTGCAGGTGACAAAAAAGTATTCTTTGCAGACAGGGTATTAAAATTTACCAGCACCGGAAAGATGAAGAGACACATTCTTCTGGTCACTGATTTTGCAGTTTACATTGTTGACCCAGACATGGGGACACTTAAGAGACGCGTCTCTTTAGCAGCTGTTGAGAAAATTTCTTTGAGTGAATTAAGTGACAATTTCTTTGCCATCATCATCCCAACTGAGTATGATATACTCATGGCTAGTACTCGGAAGACTGAAATTGTTAATATGTTGATGGAAGCTACCCAGAGTACATCAAACTATGAACTTGACGTGTTGCTCTCTAACAGGTAAATGACAACTATTCCTGGTACATAGTTTTAAATATATTACGAGTTTTTTGTTCTGCAGAGAAATTTTTTTTTCATGCCAGAGGTGATTAGTGTTTCCAACTTGCTATGGAGCATTTAGTTTTTTTTTTCTTTCTAAACACTGTGACTGTGGTCTCTCTTTGGCTTAACATTTACCAGGTACATATTGGAAACTTATGCCGGACAAAAGGTCCACTGTTGCTAGAAAATAATCCCAAAAACAGGGATCATTCTTAAATTTAAGGGCTTATACTAATGTGCGTTTTATTATCAACTGCATGTCCTGTCTACTGTTCCAAATTTTACCTCTGAGATGTTTTTTTAAGATCATCACATCCACTTTCTGTTTTGGTTGAACTTGAACATATATCTTCGTAAAAAGATAAAATATATAAACTCCTTTTCACAGCTTAGTACACTTCTGTTCCACAATACCAAGCAAATTATTATAGCCCTGTTTGTTACCTGCTGTCACATCTGTGTATCATCAACCTTTTTAAGCATGTGAAATAACTTTGAAACTGCAATTACTAGTTTTCCAACCTAGTGCTTTGACACACACCACTCTGTGTTGTTTGACACAATGTGTTTGGCATGGATTTAAAAGACTCTACTCTAATACCCTCACCGGATATGGACAGAACTGTGTTGATCTGCAGTAATCGTTTTTGAAAGTCATCATAGACGGTCTATTTACAATGGACTAATCAGAGGAATGCTGTAATCGTGTCAGGTGTATGTATGTTTGACTTTTTTGGAAGACATTTTGCTCTTAAGCTGTATTAGTAACCAAGTGGAATCGTGCCATCATCAGTATATCAGCTTTGATATAGAACCTCCTCCCTTAACCTGATTTTGTGCAATTTTGATTGAAAACTTTCCTCTTTCTTTTCAACCGCTTTCACTCTAAGCACAACATTATCTGAATGCAATATGTATAACCTTTTGCAGTTCTGAGTACAACTGAATGCATTTCTAATACCCTTTTGCAGTTTTGAGTACAATGCGGCCGCTGATCTAGTCAAAGAAATAATATTTGAGGAAGTTGAAGGTTGGTATTACTGTGTTCGTAGGTACTTATGAATAGATTATATCTTTAATAGCTAAATGATGGAGCTATGTGAAAATAAATACCCTTGTTAGACTATTAAGTTTGTACATATAAATGTGGATCATGAGGCGTTGTCTCTCCTTATACCTTTATGTATCTCTTAAATTCAGGTGCTGTTAAAACTAGAATTCGGCGGAAATGAGTTGCAGTTTGGTATGGACTTCATTCTAAATTTGCACTTGCTATAGTCTCGGGGCATATGTCTCGAGTAATATGGGAATTAGTGGTGGCCCCCGACTCGTTGTATAGGAGTGATGATTTTTTGTGCTTGCTAAGCTTTTCTGTCAGCTTCTCCCTAACCGTTCCAGAGGTTGGATCATTTCTTTTTGCAGTAATTGGTTTTTGTGTATTTGTTTGAGTTACACTTCCACCCATGGATGTACAACTTCTCCCAACTGATCCCATTTTTGGGCTCAGCAAATTTTCGACAAAATTGTTTACCGGTGACATGTATTCTTACTGTTTGAGAGATGAAATACATAGTTCAAACATATATTCAAACATTTATGTAATGTGTATATTGAAGAAACGTATAATTTAGGTAGAGTCATTATCAGAAACCCAAGGCTGCATGTGGTCCAACTAGATCTAGCTAATGTCCATATGCAGTTGTATTATATTCTTTGTCTATGTTCCACCTTGAAAGTGGGAACAAATTGGTAAATTTATCTTATAATTGGATGAATTATCACTCAAAAGCAGGGAAAGTCTCGTAATTCAGTTAGAACTTTCACTTTATGTCAAAAACATTCGGTAAACCAACCAGACTTTTGACTTGCTTTGGAGCAATTAGGTAAGCTATTTGACAAAAGGAACCGACACGCACAAAACTACAGTTTTTTACTGAGCCAAGTGGTTATCCAGTCATAATAAAGAATTGAAAGCTTATTCAATCTGTTACAACTTACAACCAACTTCTAGTAATACAATAAAATAGTCTCACTATTGAATAAAAAGATTGTCTGATCTCAGCTGATGAAAGTGGGAGTTGAACCTTCTGATATAGTTGCTGAAACAGGCTGAGTTGCAGCATTATTTCGTCTAATATCCTCCACCATTTTCACCACCTCAGACATTTTGGGTCTCTGCTCCGGAACTCGCGAGGCGCATGCCATTCCTATTTGCAACATTTCCACCATTTCCTCCTCTATGTTAGGAAACCTTAAAAGTTCCAAATCAAACACTTCTGCAGTCCATTCCTCTCGGACGACTGAGTGGACCCATCGCACCAAGTGGATGACTTCATCACCTCCTGCTGTATGTATTGGAGACTTCCCGGTTAATAGTTCAAAGATGAGGACTCCGAAACTGTAAACGTCGGATGCTTGGGTTACTTTACGAGTGTCTGTCACTTCTGGTGCTCGGTATCCTCCCTGCATAGGTGAGGCTGGTTGACTCATTATTGTTGCTAATCCAAGGTCACACACATATCCTTGTTGTTTGGAGTTGAGGAAAATGTTTGAAGCTTTAATATTTCCGTGAACAAGTTTCCCTCCGGATTGTGTGTGGATATGAGCAATTCCTCTTGCTGCACCGACAGCTATGCCCAGTCGAGCTTCCCAGTCCAAAGAAGTCCTGCCTTGACCTCTATTCACTGATTAAAAAGACAAATATCATTTAAAACATCTTGATTGGCAAAACAAAGTTATCATGCAGTTAAGAATCATGAAGCAATAGAACATGTTAGAAACCTACTCATATTTGAACAAATTAACAGATTGCATATTGCAACCGTACCATACTAATCGTTTCTGCAAAAATAAGAATAATAAAATTGAGCACATTACTAACGTACCATGTAACATTGCCCAAACACTTCCCTGACTGTAATAGTCATACACCACGAGCTTTTCATCCTTGGAATAGTAATATGCCCTCAGAGCAGCAACATTTTCATGCTTGATACTTCCAACAGCCTCCATCTGCTGCTCAAACTCTCGTCTCGCAACACTTCCTTCCTTTAATCTCTTTACTACAACTGTGGTTGAGTCCTCCAATGCAGCCTTGTAAGTTGTCCCATATGTTCCTTTTCCTAGCACTTCTGCAGAAGCTCTCAGTAGATCTTCCAGGTCAAATGCTAGACAACTATTCTCAAAGAAGACAAGACTGGTGTTCTTGTCTTGCCTTCCGGAAACTGTTTTCTTCAGGGTTACTTCTTTCTTTTTGGAATGTGCCAATACCCCATCTTTACCTTTAGTCGAATAACAAACGATCAAGAGTACAGCGATTATCACAAATGCCAGTACACAACTTCCAATCGCAATTCCTAGGATGGCAGGTTCACCAAGTTTTGAGGATTTCTTTGAAGGTTGAGCTTTGGGTGGAGGAGCAGGAGGAAGCGGAATAGGGAGATTTTCAGGAGAAAAATGATTGCCAATGAAACTCGAGCTTGGGAATCTATGAAAAGATTGAGGAATAACTCCAGTGAGATTATTATTGGATAGATCTAGGACTTGGAGACTAGAGATATTGAGATAAGGTAATTCACCCGAAAGTGAGTTGTTAGCAAGGTACAATGATGTTAGGTGAGTCAGATTTGCTAGTGAGGAAGGGAAACTGCCATTAAAAGCATTATTCGACAAATCAATGATGGATAGGTTTTTCCAAACCGAATACTCCGAAGGCAGAGAACCGTAAAACTTATTGGATTGAAGGTACAGAGCACTTAAGTTCCCAAGCTTAGCTAAATCAGAAGGAAAAGGACCAGTTATGCTGTTGGATCTTAAACTTAACAGCTGTAGCGCTGACAAACGACTAAGGGTGTTCGGGGGTAGTTGGCCTGAAAATCCGATGCCAGGCAATCGAAGGGCTATAATCCTAGATTTATCATGATTACATGTTACTCCAGTCCAATTTCTACAAGCAGAAGACTTTGCATCCCAATTCAGAGGGTGAGAATGGGACAACTTCCGGGCAAAATCAAGCAAAGCCTTTTTATCTCCAGAGGGCTCACTAGTTACTACCAATAAAAATGATGCAATAAACAAGAAAACTGCCAAGAACATGAACTTCAGTTCCATTTCTGCTCACTGATTAGTAGGTAAACATCCAATCAAATGACCATTTATATCTACACAAAGAAAGGGCAGGATTAAAATGACACATTTCACCAAACAAACGTATCTCATACCCTAAACACACAGATTTCAATCATAAAAACGAGATCTTTACTTAACATCATTGAGATTTTTATAAAGAACCAAAGAATATCTTGAAAATGCAGAGGAAGAAAATGTGACACATACCTTAAGATGATACAAGATGGAAAAATCAGCACTGCAATGACATCTTCTTCACTTGTGTTCCTGCAATTAATCTAAGCAAATAAAAAAGTTGACAGTGTGAAAAATGTTAATCAAGCAAAGAGCTCAAACAAATGAAAGGGACATAACCTACTACAACTAAATTTGAGACAAATAGATATAAAAATTTTAGTATGATAGGGAGAGCAAGAGAGGTGTATGTAGATTGTAGGCTAAAAAAAAAGGGTGATAATTAAAAGATGAAGTGAGGTTGCTTGTGCAAGCAGAAAGCAAAGTCTAGGACCCCATTAATCTAACATTTATAATACTACTATAATGCTATACTACTGTGCAAGAGTTGTATGAGAAGATTATATAACGCAAGTTTAGTTACATACTTGTTGTATAAATAATTACACACACATAACATAAGTAAGACATAAAAAATGAATGAAAGTGAGACGAGAAAGCTGTAGAGACGCTAAGTAGAAACTGCATGCATTTTGTCAACTTAAGGTGTGGCGGGAAGAGTGGGGAAATGCACGTGGAGAACAAAGCGGAACAACTACGTTCCTTTCACTCCACCTCCTCTCCATGATCCCCCATTCTATTTCCTTTTTTCATTTTTCTTCCCTCGCCTAATTATTTTAATACAAAAAAATATATAATGCTGTATACAAGCATGAAGCATGGCTAATATATGGATATAAAAGATGTCAATATTTTAAAATGGTGGAGTGTCTTACGGAATAATTAATTATTGGAGATTACGAGAAATAATTAATTCAGTTATTAGTCGGGATTAATTTAATATTATTTTTCTATATGCACTTATTTTATTATTTTACTTATACATATATAAATATTTTATATTTACACAAATATTTATACAATATATTTAGATATATAGTATTATTAAAATAAATAAAATTCCTAAGATCTAACTTTTATATTGGAGTCAATGTCAAAAAGGAATAAGAAAACTCATGATTTAATAGTTTAAAGTAGTAATTTCATATGCAAGAATAATATTTTTGCTTACTTTTAATTCAATTTTCTATTATTTTTAAATTTTAATTACTATTTTACATATTTTTTCAATTTTTTATCAACCACGCCGATCTCTTATCGACTAATCAGTTTTTTTATCAACTAATTCGATTTTTTCTTATTCTTAACCAATCTTTGTATAAAATAATATTTGATCCGATTTTCAATTTTAACCTTCGATATAAAATGTACTTCTTCCTAAAAGGCATCATGTCCTAATAAAATGATTGCAGATTTGTAGTTAGTTTAAAATATTAGTTTGAAATATAGAATATTAGAATGTACTCCTTCATGCCACCCTTAGTTTGATTTCTGAAAATCGATTTGGCTTGTTTAACGATAAAAGTTTTTAGATTTATATAATTTGGCTTGTTTCGTGAGATTGTGAATACGGAGTTACCCAACCGCACCTACTTTAATTATTTAAAAAAATATATAATTTAAAATATATACAATCAAACAACTTTTCATGCACTTCAGAAATTTTGTATACCAAAATTCTTATAGGCTTGTAGGCTGTAGCTTGTATTTGTCTGAGGCCACTCCGAGAAGCAATTTTCATATACCATTAGTGTTTCTTTATTAGGCATTATGTAATATATTACATTATATGTATAATCACTTTAATTTATTCAAAAAAATTCACTTCTAATTTTAGACTAATTAGTAATCAATTTTTTAACTAACATGCTTTTTTTTTTTTTTGAAAAATAAAAGTGTTAATTCAATAATAAAAAGTCGTACGGCATCTACACCAATGATCGAGTCAAACAAACAGTAAATTGCAATCGTCTGTTCTCATAAAAAGACAGTTAAATGATATTTTGAAAAAAAATTATATACAAATACAAGTACCCACTTCATGCATTCTCGTTGAATTACTGGTACCCTCTTCATCTATGATTCCATACAAACTTTTATCACTAAATCAAGACCCCTGCTTACAATTAAGAAGAGAAAAACAAGCCTCTCACCAAGGAGAGAAAACAATCTGAAATTATAAGAAGAAAACCGAAATAAAAGCAAAGTGAAAACAAATGAAAATCCAAAAAATATTAGATTTGACAATCAAAACCACATGATAGGTAATTAACTCTCGAATTCAATAGGCTCCGCTTGAATCGAAGAAGAGAGTAAATCGGAAACTCGGATGATGTAGATCTAGAAAAACAAACCATACTCAATTAAAAGGATAGAAATTCTTCCTCTAAGTGGAAGATTATTGAAGGAAACAAAAAGAATAAAATGAATTTGGAGGCTTTTCACCGGATAAAATTGATGAAAGCCCCGAGTAACATATGTTGGTCCAAAAAGTATGCTGAATATTATGGATAGTGTACACGAGAACCACTCATTGTAAGAAAATAAATAAATAAATAAATAAAAGTTCGAATGCTATTAAACTTAACATAAAAGTGGGAGGTGAAAAAGGAAAAAGAGTTACTAGAATAATTGAGAAAAAATTAAGCACTTGCAAATTACAAGTTACAACAAGGTACAACATAACACAATAATCAAGAGAAATAATAGTCCGTCAAAAATAAAGAAATATTATGTTGATCGATTAAGTTACAAAGAAAATATACCAATATACAATAAATAAGAAAAATAATAAATAAAGTTATGTTTTTTTTTAGAATGGAAATTTTTTCATTAATAAGAATAAAAAATATCTTCAAAATTATAACTAAATTGTCTTGTATTATGAGTTTATGGTTATATAATTTTGCTTTAATGTTTGCCATTAAATCTCCTTTAATCATCTGAAAATAAGAACAAATGAAATAATGAAAATTATATTAAAAATAATAAAAGAAAATTATATCTAATAAAATTTATTATAAAAAATGAAAGTACATATAAATCCAAGTTATGTTGATTATGAATTTGATTATGTATTACTTAGCAAGTGCAACATGTTCCTCTCATTTACTTGGTCGTTATCCTTCATGTAAAATCTATAAACAGCTCTCCGCAAATATAATTTTCGAGTCTTCAAACTTTCTTAGAGGAGTGTGGAAACATTGCTCATTTCTTACTATAAGTTAAGTCCCTGCATGGGAGGTTGCTTTCAAGCTACTAACTCATGTATGGGAGGTTGCTGTCCAAGTTAATCAATCACAGTTACTGAACTCATAATATCTGATTAATTATTCTGGACAACAACCTCTTCAATAATCTCATGAGCAGGCCATAGAAAAACGGTTAACGAAAAAATAATTGCTTTGTGTGAGCTTATCAAAGTTTTAACGTTTCTTGATTTAAGCCTATCATATGACTACTTGCATTTATGTTCATTGTATACATTAGACTTTTTGCAACCTTCGTCAACTCTGCATCTGGTTCACATTTTATTCATCAAATGCCTGCATTTCCAGGTCTAACATAAAGCAGAGCAAGACATCTCTCCAATACTAGTAAGTTCCATTCTCTTGTTTTGGATCAAATTATGTACAAATAGGTTCAAATCATTTGATTTTTGCATGGATATATCTGATTTATCTCTCTACTCTTAGGAGTGCAAGTTTGGTGCATCCATTTTACCTTTTTCAAGACCTTAGTTTAGAAACGGAATAATTAATGGGTTGGGTTTTTGTTTATGTTGCATTGATATATGTCTGCAAACTTAAGGCTGGTCAAAATCTAGACTAGTCTCTAAATATGTATTTGTGCACTAGCAGGAATATTTTCGGTTTATGGTCATTAGAATGAAAAGCTACTTCTCCAACTTCTCCCGTGTCTTAGTATTCATTTAATCAGACATTTATTTTGTGTACCGGTGCGTGAAATGATGTCTGTTGTGAATATGATATCAAGTTAGATGGAAACAAGTTTCAGATGTAAATTCTATTTAAGAATTTCAATAGTAACAGAGTAAAACACCATTTGTCTAGAGTACCTAGTAAGGAGTGAATTGTGAACCCATGTAGCATTGTGACGGACGATGTAACTGATCAGGTGAGAACCATAACACAGACATAAGAGGAAATAAGAAAAACTTATACTGGAAAAAGTAAAAAGTAGCATGAAGTAATCCTCTAGTAGACATCTCTGCTAACAGAAGTATCACATCATTAGAGGCCTCTGCATCTCTTCCCATTCCAAATTCCCCCTTCTGACAGGCCTATTTGTTGTTCACCACCATATAGTAAGTGTGACCAGGCTAACAGGAGTGTAGCCTCTCTTCTGCATTTCAGCTCATAATTGATGCGGTAGGGAAGTTAAGTTTGGTAGTGGACTAACAGAGATATAATGTGTTGGTGTTTCTAAACACTTTTTGAAAATTACTAGAGAGGTAAGGTATGTGGACTGAAACCTGCAAAAGTGTTGTATATGAGCTGAAGACCAGAGCCAATTAAAGTCAATTATAAGGACGTATTATTACCCTATTTAGGATATCTGATAAGTTCAAAAATATGTACATTTTTCAACTTATAAGTTACTTCTACCATATTCCAAAAAAAACCTAAATCAAAGATGAAATTAAGTACAAGATATTTTGAAAATTGTAGAAAGAATGGAAGAACTCAATCTATCATTTACCTTGGCATGTAGCAGCATCATTTTTAAAATCCTAGCATGTAGTAAAATTCTGAAATCTTTTTTTTTTCTTTTTTTGAAAGGAAAAGATTTATATTAAGTCAGAATAGAATCAAATATCAGCGTCTGTAACAATACTGAAGGTGGAGACGAGAATACATTAGAGCTATTCACCAAACAAGGCACCCTAACTAACAAATGGGCAACCTTGACCTGCCCTTTAACAAACGAAACGGAGAAATCTGGTCTTGATCGAAGAACCGAACGGCAACCTTGCAGCACATCACCCACCTCCCAGCAATACTCCGTCCCTTTTAGCAATGCATTAACAGTGAGTATCGACTCACTTTCTATCTCAACATTAGCTCATTTTATTAATTGTAGTCATTTCGAAGCTTCAAGGACACCCCTTGCTTCAGATTCAAACATAGAACTTTCCCTTCACATCTTAGACTTTTAGTTTAATATATAGAAGTTTCTTGATAATCTCTCAGAACCATACTCCTGGGAATGAAGATGTCCCAACATAAACTGATGCATCCACATTCAATTTCAGCTTTCCTTCCCTTGGAGCCTTCCATTTTACACCTTTACTACTCCTACTTCTTTGCCCACTTTCCACCTGTTTCTTTCTCACTTCTCGCCACTCGGATATCTATTTTGTACTTCAATCCATAGCTATAGTAGGGATATTTGTTTGTTCTCACATATCTTAAGGTTTCTAGCAGACCAAATGCCCCATAAACCTATTGTTATTTTACAACCACGTCATGATTCTCCTTCACGAGTCTCTCTAAGAACCAATCTGCAGCGATTCAACACATGACATGATATGTCACCTGTAAAATACTATACCATTGTTTAGCAAACTCACAATCAAAGAAAATATGTAACAGGTGTTTCACATCAGAGATACACATTAGACATAAGATTATCAGATGCACTCCTTTTCCCTTAAGTAGGTTTCTTATAGGTATATTATTCCTGCAAAATTGAGAAAGAAATATTTTAACCTTATGAGGAACCTCAGCTCGCCATAGTTTATTCCATCCATGATTATGATTAATCCTGCAACATGTACTGTACTGATTGTGTCAGTAATGATAACCTGTTTTAACGTTGTATTTGCCATCAACTGAGAGCATCCACGATCACAGACCTGATTCAGGAGGGATAGGTGTCACTAAGATTGCTTTGGTGTCACTAAGATTGCTTAACGTCACAACTCTGAAACAAGTTAACCACTTTTTGATTATCCCATTTTTTCTCACTAGGAACGAAAAGATACTTATTAAATCGATGCCAGCTCTGTTGTTATAGATATTTTCCACACGAAAATCAGATTTGCCCCTAAGATTGCTTTAGCGTCACAACTCTAAAACAAGTTAACCACCTTTTGATTATCCCATTTCTTCTCACCAAGAATGAAAAGATCACTTACTAAATCGATGCCAGCTCTGTTGTTATAGGTACTTTCCACACAAAAATTAGATTTGCCCCTGATCCATCCTCAAACACCTTAATATTGTTCCCATCACCTACAACCCATCTGTAACCCTTCTTCAATGTCCATATTCCAGACCAAATAAACCTTGCCCCTCATGTACGGACTGCTTCAAATAAGTTGTTGTTTGGGAAATATGTAGCCTTATACACCCTAGCCACTAGATATTCTGGATTATTTAGAAAATTCCAGCAATGCTTTCCCAATAAAGCTAAATTAAAATCGTATAAATTTCGAAATCCCAATCCCCCTTTCCCTTTCGCCATACTCATCTTCGACCACAAAAGCCACTTGATCCCTTTCTTTGTGTTAGCCCCAGAACCCCACCAAAAACTATTCATCATGTGTTCCATTTTCTGACATAATGATTTGGGGAGGAGAAAACACGACATACTGTAAGAAGGAATGGCATGAGCAACATTACGAAGTAGGATTCTTTACTAGCTCGTAATAAACATTCACATTCCGCCCTTGAATCCTCTTCCAGATTCTATCATTGAGAAAATTGAATACTGTTTTCTTCGACCTGCCAATCAACGATGGTAGACCCAAGTACTGACCATTTTCCAGACCCTTATGAACTCCTAATAAATTTTTTATTTCTTGTTGTTTATCTG
>PHNY01160427.1:0-22018 GCA_003724115.2 Anethum foeniculum | reverse complement strand
CTTTCCGAAGTTTTAAAAACAAATACATACTTTTGAATTTTATCTCCTTTTAATATTTTTACACGCTCTATATTATATCTGTTTATATAATACTAACTCTTAAATAAACAAGTAAAGCCTATAATTATATCTTTCTTACTTTAAAAGAATTTTCGTTTGAGTTAAGTGACTTTCAAACTATTGAAGAGAATAATGCTTTCTGTAAAATATTTCACGACGGATCTGCATTGGAACCTTGGATATCGTATTGAGTTTTTACAAAAATCATAGAAAATTATAATAACAAATATTTTAGTGAACTTGATCAAAAGAGTCAGAAGAGTAACTTATAAAATACAAATAAAACTACTATTATATTCTACAAGATTCTGCAGTAGAATTCCAAGTTCTACATCAGAACATAGTATTTTGTATTGTGTCTTACGTTGAAAGTATCATAAAAAACATATATTTTTAAGAAAAATAATGTATTCTGCTACGGAACTTAGTGTATATGTCACTCTACTACTTAACCATATGAAATTCTACAGTAGAACATAGTATTTTGTATTTTGTTCTTTTTAAACACTACCATAAAAACATACATTTTTTAAAGATAAATAACGTGTTCTGTTACGGAACTTAGTATATAAGCCACTCTACTACTTAGCCGCACTATTCTTATTGAAAATTAAAAAATATTGCTTATGCGAGACATTGTATTCTGCAAAAGAACTCTTTGTTCTACAATAATTTGGGCTGTGTTATACAATATAGAGGAATTCACGGTAATGAAACTAAACTGATTTGAAGAAATTTTGTTAACAAAACGGTGTTACATTGCTTATCCGAGAGGATTGATGCCAAGATTGGCACTCCCATTGTAATACCTTTCAGGCATGAATTCTAGTCACAGTGACTCATGAATTCAACTGTTGATGAATGTTCCAAAATCTCCAATTTGTGACACACAATTATTCCTTTATCAACAAATAAAGGAATAATGTATCTGATGTTTTATCAACTGTTGATAAAATTTTGTCTTTGTACATTTAATTTTATTTTTCTTCAGTCAATACAAAGCTACTACACTCATTATATTTACGTGTCATGAGAGTGCCTCTGTATTTTGCCCAGCTCTTATGCACATCAAATTTGCATAGCTGCGATATTGTGTATAAAATGCAAATGCAGCATCAACATAAAAAAAAATCTGATTAAAAATAGACTTAGTTCTGCTGTAGAACTTAAAACTACAACACACAAAACTAAGCATGAATCTTAAAAAATATGGAATCCTGTTCATATTTGATTCGTCTTCTATTGTGATCGACAGAATAAGATGAATATAAGAGATTTCTAGTCGTGAAAGAATAAAATTTTTAATGTATGGAGAAATATGATAAATGATGGTGATATATACAGCTGAGATGTTATTAGCGTGAGATGTAAATGGCATATAATCATTGATTGATTTTGATTGATTCTCAGTTAATTCAAATATGTTAGATTACTTCACTGCCCTTACAATTGATTTATATAAATATTATATTGATTGTCATAATATTTTTAAAGATTTTCTACATAATCTGAGCCATTAAATCTAAATGAATCTGACGGTGAGTAACAGTTCTACAGTTCTATTTTAAGGCTTGGTTCTTTCTTGAGCGTAACCCGTATAATTTAAAGCATTTTTATTCTTATATAGAGGATAACTACTAAAGGATGGACTTAAAAAAGTATAGAATATTACACTATTGAGGTTATTCTTAATTATAACTGACCCATATTGGAATTGTAATTTTTTATTACAATAAGGAGGTTATTACTATAAAGAGTATTACTATGTAGAGGTTCTTTTATATTGGAGTTAAGTGTTATGATCTTCATCCTATATTATAGCTATAAAACTAAATATAGTTTTTTTTTGAAATATAGTTATATATTTCAAAAAAAACTAAATATAGTTATATATTGGATTTGCTCTAAAAAAAAGTATGGCCAACAAACTATGCTAATACAACTTCTATATACATATACATATACATATATATATATATATATATATTATCAAAAAGGAAAAAAAAATAATGTGTAAGCACTAAATTACACTAAAATAGTGTAAAAACTACACCAAATTTAAATTCTTTCCAGTCCATTTACACTAAATTTTTACACAATTCTTGTATTATACAAGTTATTTTATTGTTAAAGTACAAAATAAAGTACAAAAATAATAAAGTTGGTGAGATACAAATTGAACAAATTTGTTTTAGGTAAGGAGTACAAAGGCAATGTTAGAATATAGAAAAACCCAAATTTTGGTGTAATTTTTTGTGTTATACCAAAATGGTGTAAATTTCAGAGTTGGGTTGGAGAATAATTTTAAACCAAAATGGTGTAAAAGTATAAATTTGAAGTTGGGTTGGTAATGGTCTAAGCATGGATATGAAAGCTAAAGTAACGAGCAAAAATTTAATACGCGGTCAGAAGATAAATTATGTTAATTACAAAAATATAAATAAAATGCTAAAACAGTAAGTAAATGGTATATGCGCATGCGAGCCTTGCTGTAATCATAGGTGGTCTTGGCCTAGTGCAGAGTATGCAATCGCACTAGTCCCACCAGAATCAGGGGTCCAAAAATGTTATGCAGTTATTTAGGTTTTTATATAAGCCTATGTATGTGTTCTCGGATTAATTTTGCATCCTTATAAATTTGACATTTTTCTAGTTCCATTGTTGAAAATTGATAGATGAATTTTCTTTAACAAAATTTGAGAGTTGAAACCTTAAAGTCAAAAGTTAATGTTTTTTAATCTGAATTAGAGCGGATTATAACTTCCAAACAATCTCAAACAACCTCAATCTTTTAAATTAGTTTCGCTATATAAGTTTATAGCGTATAATGAGTTTAAGATTCTTTTTAGCACGTTTATCTGAGTCTCTATTTCTATAACAACTGTTAATGTTACTTGGTTTGTGATCATGTGCCTTGACTTATAATTGAATGTGTAATGACATTGTGTATGTTCTTTGACGATATGTGTGCTACGTGACTACTTGACTTTAAAAGTTGTCAATAGTGGTCGTAAATAGAACTGCATATACATTTGTTATTAGTAAAGGTTTATATGAGTTAGTTATATGACAAATGAGATTGGTATTAGTGTGTTTTGGATTGTTGGTTAGTTTGGTGTCGGCTTGCGATCGACTGATTTTGTGAAAGTACAGGGGATATGCTGCCAAAATTTCGTTAGAATCCTATATGGATCGAACGTAGTTTGGTTAGTTATCGCTTGTACTCTTATGTGTATAGTAACTAAATGATCTTTGATGGTCCATTTACTTTAAAATGTTTTACCATTGTATTTAGTTATAAGTTATAGTTTCACTTTGAGTAGTAATAGTCAAGTTTAATAATCGGGTAACAAAAGTTATTCGACTTTACTTAGTTTGACTTTAAGCTAACTAAGTCTAACTATAATACGAACTTCAAACCATTTTTCAAACTTAAACTTTTCTTTTCATAAATGATCAAATATTTTGCCAAAAGTGTTTTTATACAAAAGTTTCTGTTTTTAAACAATAAAATGTATTCTAAATTAATTTTCAAACACAAACTCGAAGATCGAACAGTTACTAACCTATATTACATGTGTTATATGTTTTATGGTATTATGTGTGCCCTATATGGTATAGTACTACTATAAAGTCATATAGGGGTACCGCGACGGGTATAATGGGATTATATGTTCAAGGTCAACGTTTGAAATAGTGTCCTTATTCGTGTAGATCCGAAGAGTGAGGACGCTTCGCTAGAAAAAAGGAAGGCTAAGGTTGAGTAGCAGTGAAGTAGGTTTTTGGTTTTGTAGAAAGCTTGTTTAAGGCAAGTAACATCCTAATCTTGCCTATTTTGTTCCTGCTTTCGTTTACCTACTTTCACGCCCTTGATATCCTGTTATATATTGTTGATAGCCTATTTTCTTTTCTAATTATTTAAATCACGACTTATTGTAGATACAAGTAACTTTCCTAAACCTCAAATACCTTGATCATGTTTCACTTACCTATCTCTTTATCTATTGATAACCTATTTATTAAAATACCTTTTCATGATATTGATAACATGTTTATTAAAATACATTTTCATGATATTGATAACCTGTTTATTGAAATACCTTCTCGTGATATTGATAGCATGTTTCCTTTCCTAGTCATTTGAACCATAATTTATTTTGAACCTAAAGTCCCTTAAAAGACCTTAAACACTTTGATACCTATATTTCCCGAATGACATTTTCTTTATAATACTTTTGAAATGATAATACCTATGCTTTTTCCCAAATTGTGTTTCCCTCTCATTACCTTATCTCTTATTAATACCTTATCATTTGAATTTTAAAAATGATTTCAAACTTTTAAAAAGTCTTATCTCATTCCAATGGTTGGTAAGGGGTCGAGTCTGTATGCTTTTATTATTCTTTATTGCTTAATGTGATGAAAAATAAGTTACAAGTATCCAATTTATTATGGCCACTTTCCAAAGATAAGAAAAATACACATGCTAGAAAATAAAACTACTCATATAATTTACTAATAATACTTCATTAATGTAGCCAATGTCATTTTATGAAGAAGCAGCACATTTCAAAATATATAACTTAGAAACACAGCTTCCATATATAAGGAAAACATCAACATTGATTAGTAGCTTATTTCAATTACTAATTATTGTAGGGGAAAAATATCTAATTAACAAAATATATTTAGCTTTTTCCCATATTTTAGTATCATGACCTAATTACAAAATTTATAATATATTTGTTCGTAAAACAATATAATGTTCATGTAATCATGTATTTATTACAAAAGTTTCCAAGTATTTTTTAAACAATGTTCTAAAACTCACTCAAAATAAATATTTTAATGTTACGTCATATGTTATAAATAATTAATCTTCATATTATAATTCATAAGTTTATTTAACTAATAAAAACTAACAAAATTGAAAAAAAATATAGCAATCAGTGACATAACATTACTAGACTCAAAATGGTGGTATGCTCTTAAACTCCTACAACTTATGTGTGTAGCTTTATTCTATTTTGATATTATTCCATATTAATAAATAAATTAACTGATGTTATCTTATTTTACTTTTCTATAAACATTTCTCTTCACATATTCTACAAAATTTTTTAAAAAAAACATACAAAACAAGATGTATCACATTATATAATGAAAGATTTTTACAACAAAAAAAAATTTACCATTAAATTTTGAGGTAAATATACAAAAATTTGAAATTGCAATGTCTTGTCTGGAAAATTTGGAACATATAAAACAGTAATAATATCCTAAATGTCCCTTTTTTATTAGTAATACTTAAAATAGACATGCATGTGTAACGGGTTTCACGGAATTCTTTAAAAATAAAAATACGAGCAATTAGTCTGTTATTTAATTAAAAAATCTAATGTTTTAAAATTTAGGAAAAAATTATGAGTTTACTTGTGTCCAAAATTGCATTGGGGGACGACAAATATGACGTGAGTTCATTATTTAAGGAGTACGACATATTTGTGAGTTGTAAGTAATTTAGTTATTTAATAATATTGTATTATTTAGATAATGATCAACTTAGAATTACAATATTAGTTGTTCTTTTCTAAAATCGAATTATTTATTCGTGATTTTAGCAATGTGTGATGTGTAAGTTCCTGTAATGATAATATTAGTGATTATGTTTTTAAGCGGTACTATTGGTAGTCATTGTGATAGGAAAGTGTACTTATTCATTCTTCTATTAGTAGGAGTTTTAATTCTTAAGGCTAATACTTTTTTCTCATTAGTGTTAGAATTTTATTTTTATTTTTAATCAAACCAAGACCTTTGAAATTGAAGATAGTTAAAGGATTAAGATTTCAACTAAACATTTTATTGTTATCTTATTGTTATGGATGATGACCCTAGGTTAACTTGCATGACTATTATCAAAATTATTACTTCTTCAAAGTTTTTTTGTTACGATTTTGCTGAAAATATTTGCAGTTTTTTTTAAAAAAAAATTAAAGATTTTACTAGAAATATTTACAGTTTGCAACCAAAGGCATATCAGTTTAATATGCAACTTTACTTTCGTTTTCTAAAAATAACTTAAATTATTTTTGTTGCATTCGAGGTTAATTTTGGTTGCATTTGATTGCAAAATCATATTTTTGTAAAAAAAGAAAATTAAAAATTTTACTTTTACAAATAAAAATTTTTAAAAAACGTATTTTTGCGAAAGTAATTTTTAAACAAATCATATTTTTGAAAAAAAGAAACTATACAATTATTCTTCTTTATTATTAACTAGGATCTCGAGTTTAAAAAAATTTAGTATAAATGTTTAGTTCTTAATTTCCCATTAGGGCTCACACACAATTAGTATATATAGACCCCTATACCTATATTGTTTTCAACACAAACTATTTGTCACCGTCACACTTATCTTCTTCTTCATCATGCTCCTGCTAAATATCTTAGTACTAACACAATGGCTACTCCTGCTAGGAACATCCAACTGATATACGAGCATTGCGAGGATGTATATGTTACTCTTGAATTGCTTAACAACCGGAGTTGTGCTTGGTGCACTTCCAACAACGCCTTCGTGGAAAATAACACATGCCCTCACTATCTTGGAGGGGTGTTATGTCTGCTGTGCAATCAATATTTTGCATACCGACAAACTGTGCGACGACCGTATTATGGATGCGGTCATTCTTTCTACGAAGCTTGCTTGGTTAGTTTTGTGAATAGAGGTGGCGTAATTTCTCCGTCTCCTCAATGTGGCACGAAGATTATTATATCTTTGGAGGATCTAGAGTTTGGTGGAGGTGATGTGCCTGGTGATTACTGAGCAGGGTTCCGTTGGTTTGGCTCCATTGGTTTGCGTTGGTTTGGCTCCGTTGGTTTGGTGGTTTAGTTGGACAGCAGCTTTAGTAGTGCGTACTGCGTAGTGTAGTCGTAGTTGTTTTTCTTATTTTATGGCTGTTGTATCTTAAATTTATCAGTATTTCTTTATGGATGGTTGTCTCTACGTTGTGTTATGTAACTGGCCCTTCGGGGTCTATTTTATAAATAAATTTGTTTGCTTTAGATGTTGTTGTTGTTTATGTTGCAATTCACTAATTAGCATGTACTGCAACAAGAGCAAACACTTGAACTAACTAGAAAAGTTTTTAATTTTATGGAGAGTCTAAACCTATCTTTATGGAACTCGAGCATTTGTGGGTGTAGTGCACTTGGATAATGATCAACTTAGAATTACAATATTAGTTGTTCTTTTCTAAAATCGAGTTATTTATTCGTGATTTAACTTGTTTTTTTTGACAAGATGATTTAACTTGTTTTTTACCAACAGGAAAAAGAAAGTTGATCATAAGTATGCTCACGTGACATTTAGGAGCAGGGAAGAGTCTGTAACTACCTTGAAAAAATATGAAATCGATGAACTCCGAGATAAGTTTATTATGTCATTTCTTTATTCTCTTACTCACATATTAGGAATATATACTATTTTTATGTTCAATTGTTGATCACACTATAATACTTTATATTAATATAATGTCTTACATAAACGAATGTATTTTTCATGCTTAGTACATGCTTTCACAGACTATAATTTTTATTATTAAAAATAATTTTAAAAAATAACATACTTAGGAATTATGAAAATAAATTAAAAACTACAACTACAAGCAAATAAAAACATTTTATATATCAAATACATAGGAACGAGAAATCACCAAATATGACTGGTATATAATTTTTGTTTATAATCTAATATCGATCAACTTGTAAATAAAATTTGATTATAGTTTTAAAGAAAAATACGACTGTTATAGGATGAGCTGAAAATAAAGGGGAAGTGGATGAGGCATCTTCTGAATATAAACTGCCCCTCAAGTCTGGATTCAGGGATGAAATTTCTCCGTGACTCAACTAGAAGAATCAATGCATAGATGATCCCTCAGGTAATGAAGTTGAGGGTTATACGAGGCCGGATGATGATGATTAAAATGGATGTCATTATCATATTTATATTTAATTCAAACTTTGATTTTAGGATGTTTTATGCACTTTGGGACTAATTATCATTATTATGTTTTATTCAGACCTTGATTTTAAGATGTTTTATGCACTTTGTGACTGATTATATATTATATTCTATGGAAGACTTTGTGATTTGAGACTATATCTGTTGGTGATATTTAATCATTTTAAGGTGTTACTTTATTTTGTTAGTGTTATTTTGCTAGTGTTAATTATTATCAAGAGGAAGTTTGAGATGGTTTGATGACAGTAGATGGAGCCTCATTTTCACTTTTCAGTGAGAGTAAAAAATCTTTATCCAACATTGGAATCTTCACACCAACATTTTTCTTACGTATGGTTGATTGTTTAGTTTCTAATATTTACACCTTCTGTATGTTGAAGGTCTGCTCTTATACCAATTGTTAATTACCAACAATGTAACCAATTGATTTAGAAGGGGCCGAATACAATCACTGCAAATTTAAAACTATTTTTTATCTTTTAAATAATGAAGAACATATAAATAAACTGCTGAAATTAAAAACATGGATATTTAAAAATTTCAGGTGATTTGTTTGAGTTCACCACCTGAAATATATATTTTGAATAAATAATCTGTATAGATTACAAATTAATTTCACAGCTGATTTTACAGTGTTTGCTCTTAAGAACTCTTTCAACTATGTTCTCACAAAACACTTGTGTAAAATCTATTTCTTAAGTTCTAACATTGCTATACTTGGTTTATATACTACCAAGTTACAAGCTTACTAGACAACAAAGTATTACAATATTCTAGGTCCAATAAAGTTGCTTCTCCATTCATTCCCATGTGAATTGATCAAATTGGATGAATTTGTCTTTAACATATTGCATGTTGAATCCTCCAATTTGCTTGCATAGAAATATAATGTTTTTTTCTTCGAATTCCCAGGCAGATAAAATCATTGTCTTCGCTTCCACATTGAAACTGAGTCCGGTATCAACCTATGTGATCTGTCAGACTTGTCTAATTATCAACTGTTAAGTCATTGTTAATGGAAAATTAAAATTCTATCCATTGACAGTGTTGTGCTGATCATCCGTTGATAACTTAGCCATTGATAGTCTTTACTGCTTATCCATTGATACACTTGAGACATCACATATTTACAATTTGTCTACCTATTTTATACATCCATTAAAAGTAAACATGACTTATCTATTGATCAACTATACCTATCAACTGATATAAAGAACTACTATAATATTTTACAAAACTTATCTAGTGATAAGCTACTTTATCAACGGATATACTATATGATGGTTATCTGTTGGTAGCTACATAAAATAACTTACACAAAAATACACTAAGTGTTGAGTTATCATCAAAATGCCTGATTCCTAACAGAATTTGTATATATACATTTGGTGTATGTAAGTTTAGAGAATAGAGAAATAAGAATTTGTAAATGTAGAAATTAGCTATAGTTAGTTGTTGATTATTTTCTGATATGTATATATACTCACTCGTCTTCTTCATTTATATGTTAGTTAATGGAAGATCGTATATGCAATATTAATCTTTCATATTGTAGCATATATGCAGTCTATATACATCCAACTTCATCTTTCTCCGTAATCAATCTTCTTTTAAATATATCTTCAAGTTTACAACGTTAACACAACCTATTGATTTTTCTTGTATAGTTTAGGTGATTTAGCTAGAATAGGATGACATTCACATTATATATGTGTTCTAGGATTTTTGAAACAAAAGTCAACTATGCAAAGAGCTGTTATTCGAATATGTGGGTTAGGATTAATTAGGTTATTTAAAATTATAAAGTGAAAAAATTAATTTTTGACTAAAGATTATCCATCTTTAAGCTCCATTTTGGAATCACAATAATTTCATGTTTTTCGGTATTGCTGCCATTTTAAAATTATGTCCAGTTTAGCTATGAACAAATATATGGCAAAAAAAATTATGTCAAAAGAAGCATGTTAACTTAGATCCCTTAGAAAAATGCAGAAGATTTTGGGAATTTTTGAATTGTAATTATTTGATTGTAATATATATCAAGTTTGATTCTAACAAGTACTAGTAATTAATAAGAAAAATTCCTACAATACATTCTATATTATAATTTTTTTTTCAGGATCATAAGTCGAAAGAATAAAAGTTCAAGTGATGCTAGGGAATTGGTGAAGTTAATGTCAAAGCTTAAGATAACGAATATTGTTAATGTGACAAATTAGTAAATGAGCATCCTATAATTTCTTCAAACATTTCCAAGGTTATTGATGAGGTAAATTTATAATTAAAACATTGTTTATTGTACGTGAGCAATTACATGCATGTTAACTAAATTGTTATCATTTATATATCTGTAGGCAAGTTTGACAAGTGGATGTTACGAGAAATCAATTGGATTACTTATTTACAGTGTATGTTGATTATCTCTTCTTTTTTTCATTGTAACTTGCTACTTTAATTATAAAAATATTTTATAATTATGACGAATATATTTATGCATATATTAATTATGATAGGTTGGATCTTATATGATAGTTTCAGTAGTGTAACATTGTATTGGGAAATATCACATACTTTACAACATATTATTATATACTCTTTTGCATTCTAGTAAACACCACCTCGCTTTATCGACATAATAGTAAAATCCTATTTTGTATCTCCATTACATTTTTTTTATATAATTATCATTTATCCTGAATATATTATGTTAGTAGAAAAATAATTTCATTAATTAGAGTGTAATAACAAGTTTATGTGTTTATTTCACTTGTAAATCATACTTTTTAATCTTTACTTATACAATGACATGTTGTAAATATTATTCTCTTAAAGCATTTATGCACAGACTTATCCTACTCAAATATATTACTTTGTCGAAGGTATAAAATATCACATCATGTTTATAAAAAAATATTATGGATTACTTCTCATAAACGCACCTTACTTTAACTCGATTATCTTGAAAATTTGAAATTATCATATTAAAGATCATCAAGTATACAGTTTCTATAATTGGTTAATTGGTAAGTATATTGATATACAGTTTCTATTATACGTTATCAAAAATTTAAAAAAGATTAATGTTAAGCATGCGTAGGACTTGAGGAAAAATAGTTAACAAATAGCATTTGTCATATTTTCTATACTAATTAACTGTTCATGGTTTGAATTTTCTATACTATACATGTCCTCATGTAATTATGTGTTTCAATGGTTCTTTGAGCAGGAATTTACTGATAAGGTTGTCGCACAAGAGAAGTCTAAAATAAAGGTGAGCTAATTGATGTAGATTTTTTAATTCCATATATGCGTAGTTATTTAGTACAAATAATATGTTGTCAATTCGAAAAAAGGTTTGTTTAAGTTATAATTTACACTTCGATGAGGTTGACCTTAATTTCTAATTAAACTTTTGATGCACCAAATATAAAGTTAAAAAATGAGGCTTCAATTTAAGTGTGTGTTTAAGATTTGGTTTAGTTATTTTATAGGAGGCTTACACTTCTTATATAATTTATTAATTAGGTCATTCATGTAATGAACTTATTTATAACTTAATGTCTCGTATGTAATAATTAACTTGCCCATTTTTTATAAATATATAAATTTATGTTAACTATATTAATTGGCCATTTATAGTTATTTTACATTAATATTATAAATAATTATATTCTTGTTGGATATATTTCATTAATTGTATTTTTATTTATATAAAAAAATGCTGTATATACTAGCCTTATTCGTTTTTTTCTTTTTTCTTGGTATAAAATATATCTACTTTCTAGTATTGTAGGACGATAACATATTTTCTTATTACAACTCGATCCAATAAGATTGGTTTGAAAATTTTCAAGTCAACTCACCAAAAATAAATTCGTAACCCAATCTTAATCATGTATTCATTTAAAATATACCTACTTTCTAATATTGTATGATGATAACATATTTTCTTATTACAACCTGATCCAATAAGATTGCTTTGAAAATTTTCAAGTCAACTCACCAAAAATAAATTCGTAACCCAATCTTAATCATGTATCCGGTTGGGTCGGGTGTGGTCGATTTGAATGAATTGAATGATTTTATAAAATCTTTTAAATACTATACAACACTGTTCATCTCGAAAATCTAGATAACCTAAAATATGTAAAACTTACAATTTAGTACTAATTTCATTTCGATTAATTATAATTATCGAAATGTAAATTGTATCGTAAGTTTTCAACAAAATATTATCATATATCTTTAATGAAAGGATGATATATTGTATAATGTATAGTTATATATAACACCTTGATACAAATATTTAAATTATTGAATAAAACTTGTAACTTAAATCGGGTTGGGTTGGGTTGATTGAAAAATCACAGATACCATAGCCAACACCAATTTAATTTGGTTGAATGTTTTTTGAACCCAAACGGAAACTTGGATTTGTTTATTGGTTTGTTCAGCTAAAAATAGGATTAGTGAACGCGTGAACACCCCTAGACTTACGATTGAGAAAACTTAGTCTTGATCCTTTAGAACAAGCTGAACGCTTATATTTTATAATCCTCTTTTTGAAATACAATTTTTATGAAAATTATTTAAGATTTCCGGTCTATTAAAATAAAACTAGCATTATAGCATTTCAAAACATGAGTCACAATATAATTCTTATAATTATTCATCTATGTATTGTCATGAATTAATCGTTGGTGTAATTACGAGTCAATATAATATTTTTAGTATTACCGTATGAGAATTGATGATCGCACGAACTTCTAATGAATTAGCTTTATATACAGCTTCCAAATATCCTTGTTTCAAATATAATTTATAACCTTTTCAACGTCTATCAACAGATTGAATTAGTATACTGTTCTTGGTTTGTTATACCTTTTATTTTCGGTTGATTATAAATGTTGCAGTTTAATTTTCTACCACGTTTAAGTAAACGTTATATTTCATGAAAATTCTTTGTTATCCCTTTTTTACATCTTAAAATTTGTTTAAGACCGTCTTAATTTTTGCAAAATGGCGGGTTCCACGTGAAGAAATTATCGTCCATCAATATTTGTGGCAACATGGTTAGAGTTGCACTCTCAATAATCTTAGAAAATTCTCATTTAATGTGTTCTTTTTGTTCTTAACTCTTACCCTCATCTTCTTCGGTACTCCCAGGACAATCATTCTTAAAATAATCATATTTTTTACAATTCTTAACAACTTCCTAAAGATCGACCGATTAACTGATTAATCGTTAGACGGACATGTCATGTCTTGATTAATCGGAAATCGGGTCAAAGAGCGGTTCTTTTTAAAAAAAGGTCAAAAGTCATGTGAGACGGGATTAAGTAGTCGAGTCAGGTCAAAAGTCGGTTAAATCAGTCAATTTTTTTTTAAAAAGATATATTAAAAAAATAGTTATTAATCATATATGAACTTATGGTTGACTCAAATCATGTGGGCTACTAAAGTATATATTAATAGACCATGAATTTTATATATAGTTGTAGTAGGTAGACATAAGAGCATCTCCAACGCTAGACATCTGTTGGATATAAAATCTACATGTCACTGTATTATACCTAATATGGAAAATATGGCTCACTCCAACAGAGGGTCCTATTAGTTATAATTTTAGATAACGGGAAAAGGGTACGCTACATCTGTTGATCCTCCTGCCATCATCTAAATCAATACACGTCATCTTCTGCTTAATATATCTTCTGTATAACCTAGTCCATACCTTCTTTTAAATTTTGTTTTTATTTATAACATATAATATAATATCTTAAATTATTTTTTTAAATATTTATTTAAAATACTGAAGGCACTTTTTCAATACATAATATTATAATATAAATATTATATATATATATATACATATATATGTATATATATATGTTCATCATTATTATATCTATAGTTGTACTATTTATATTTTTATTTATAAAATAATAATTTTAAGTAATATTAAATGTAAAAATGTTATTATATTGTTAACCAGATTTATAAAAATTCTAATATTCTAATATAATAAAATATTTTATAGTTATATGTTTTATATTATCTGTTAGTAATGCTTGTTAATTTATTTTTTTCACTTTAAAATAAAATTAATTAAATTTATTTTAATTGTATATTTGAAATTAATAATAAAATAATATTTTGAATATAACTAATGACTATAGTTAATGCCACTTGAGCATATATTCTTACAGGTTCAACAAAATTTTAGCTAATCATGTTTTAGCTAATAGTTTTAGCTACCTGCGTTGAAGATGCTCTAAACCACTTAAATATCAAGCATGAATCGATGATATGTGTTTTTTTTTTGTAAATCTTGCGCTTAAATACCAAAATTGAAATAATGATATGTGATATTTTAAAAAAAAAATCTTATGACAACTTGATGAAGTTTAAATACAATTATATAATATTATTTATTGAATTAAAATGCTTCCGATTAATGCTCTGATTAATCACTGAAAGGTGCCTCTACCGACTAATGCCAATTTTTGTCTTTTAGAACACTACTTCCAAGAGAAAACTCATTCTTTTTTGATTTCTTTTTTTTTATTATTTTGAAGGATGTACCTCTTCCCTGTCTCTTATTTTGATAGCTTAATTTATATTTTTCTTGAACTAAGTTCAATTCCAATCACTTTCGGCTATTCACCAAATCATTCTCCATAACGAAAGTTACAGAAAGCTGATATGCATTTTTGATTATTTTATTCAATCTTAAAGTTGTTGCATCCATGTTAAATAAACTTGGTATGCTGTTCAATATTCTCGCGATTTGTATATTCTCGAAAAATTCATCTCCAACCGCTGTCAAATCCTTGGTCGATACTAACATCTTGTTGCAATGAACAATCATAATTTTCAGCATCACTAGTAGTTTTCCCCAAAATCGAAGCAAATTTTTAAATGCAGCTTTTGTAAAATTTTTCGTGAATCACAATCGTCTTTAATTTTCCAACTCTAATGTATCATGTGATTGGTTAACACAAGATAATCAAGCAATGAATTACCTAGAACTGAAAAAATTAAATAATATAATAAAATATCACGGTAGTATTATTGTTATTTAAATATGTAGTGAAAAAATAATGATATGAATGAATAAACTAATAATTAAGAGTTCTATATATTATTGTTATCGATCAATTCCACTATATATTTTAACGATCTCATGATTGTGTTTATACTTATTTATTTTAATATATTTTAATTACAATATTAAACTTAAACAACTCAGGATTAGGCTCCTACTTGTCCATTATTAATAAGTTTCAACTACAATTTAAAGTTTAAACGGCTTATATTCCAAGTAGAGTAGCTATATATTTATGTGTGTGTGTGTCACATGTACTGCTATATTTAAAATTCATATTTTTTAATTTAAAATTTATTTAATTTTTACATACAATTTATAGTGTTTTATTAGAAGAATTCTAAAATTCATTGTGTCCTCTTTGTTCTTATCGCTTACATTTATTTTCTTCAATACTTTAAGGAAAATCATTCTTAAAATATCCATGCGTTTTACAATTGTAATAACTTCCGAGAGAAAACTTCTTCTGTGTTGACGTGGCTTAGAAGTTTTTGCTTTAGAGGACGTAACTCTTCTTTGTCACTTATTTTGATAGCTTGATTTGTATTATCCATAAACTAAGTTGAGCTAGTCTAAGTTCAATTCTAATAATTTTTGGCTATTCACCAAATCATGCTCCATAGTCAAAATTACGGGAAGCTGAGGTGCATATTTGATCGTTTCATTCAACCTTAAAGTTGTTGCATCCATATTAAGTGACCTTGGTATGTTGTTTAATATCCTCGCAATTTGTATGTTCTTAAAAATTTCATATCTAGCCATTGCCAAATCCTTGACCGTGTACTAACATCTCGTTGCAATGATATATCATGTTTTCACTATCATTCGTCATTTAAGTATTGTTAATGTGCAATAAAAGTCGTACATTCAGTATAATAAAGTAAAAAATATTATAATTATGTGTCTAGTCTAACCAAAGGATCCCCTTTAATTAGATTTTATATTATTACTCGACATTTTATTATATAAAAAATATTATAATTAATGTATTAAGACTTATATTTCTTTATTATTTTTATTAGTTTGTAGTATTTATGAATGAAAATTCTTTTGAATGAATGATGAAAAATGTAATAGAATTTGGATTTTCAAAAAATTTGATTGTAATTGATGGTGTATTAAGTGGGTGTATTCTGTTAGACATTATTGAGTTTATTATCTAATTTTCGAGGAATCATGGCGTTACCTTATCTTTACCATGATACGGGTGGTTAGAACTAGGAGAGGATCTTTCACCATAATCTTCATTTAGGATTAAATATATCCATAATCAAGTGATATTTTTTTTTAAAGAAAGAAACCCTTGTCATGAATATTGTATCTTAATACAGTTTATATACGAAAAAATAGTTTTGTTAAAAGCAATGTCACAAGTAAATACGAAATTATGTTAACAAACTATAATTATTAATAAGTTTCAATTGTTTGATTTGAGTTACCACATTTACGATCATTATTTTAACAGTTGAATTCAGTTATATAATTAATGCAACTAAAATTAATAGTAGAAAACATAATCACTCCAACCTTACACAATTACAAAATTAACTTTAAAAAAGAATTTGCTTAATATTACAGAGTTAAGTTCTACGGAGTCCCTATTTTTATTGGAGTTCTTGGACTCCATATATGTTCTGCAAGTAAAATATTTTAAAACATATTATTTTGCGAATTATATTCTATAAATATCACTATTTTAATGAAAATCTTGCAAATCTAATACATTTTACGAGTAGAACATATATGTTTTGCAACATGAACATTCATGTTCCGCAAACTAAGCATGTTTTGTAAAATTATACGTTTTATAGTATTTTACTTCTAAAATGTATGAGATTTGCAAAATTTTATTTAAAATAGTGATTTTTGTAAAATATGATTCGCAAAATAATATATTTTACAATATTTTAATTACAAAATATATAAGGATTTTGTGACTCCGTAAAAAACAAGCACTTTATAGAACTTAACTCCAATATTGCATTTTAATTTACAAAATTAAAGTTTATATTGTTGATAAGCAAAATTAAAATATATTTTTGATAAAACTTATGTAATAATGATATATTTCAAAAACCCCAAAGTTAATGATTTGGACGAGTGATGAGTAAACGTAAAATCCTCCTCGTGGCGGGAAAAAATCTATGCTGTTTCCCTCCATTCTTTCTCTTGATAATCAAATTCAACGCGTGTGTGTATATATTAGCTTAATTTTATATATTTATCTATATATGCCCTAATCCCCAAATCACACATCTAAAAACCCTAATTCACCTCCATTTCACAATTCACCTAATCCGATGGACAATCCAGCTGACGTCATCGTCGGAATCACGGATCTCCGAACGACGCCGCCGACAACTCGAGTTCGCCGGCGATTAGTTCAGTCCACATTGTTTCCGCACACGAATCACGATAATGCGACCGCCGGCGATGATTGTGAGCGGGACGATGATCGCGAAGATGATGATGATGATGAGGAGTATTGTGGTAGTAGTCAGAAGAAGAACACGAAGAAGAAGTCGAGAAAGGCGAAAGCGAATACGCCTAAATCGCGTGGTTCAAAGAAGGTGAGAGTATGATTTGGTGCTTAATTGTGTTAATTGAGCTGTAATGTTTCGAAATTTTGTGATTTTGTGTTTATAATGTGTTGTATTGGTAATTACAGTACAATTTTTGATTAATGAATTTAGCGAGAAATTCTCCGTCCTGAAATGATAGTGATACTGCCTTTTTAAACTCGATAAATGAATAAAATTTTATTCGATTATTATTGCTGCTGTAGGTTGAAATTTTGAGTTGTAATGTTGGCAGATTTTATGAATTATATGTTTGTATAGTTATATGTAATGTATTGGTGTTTGTTGTGAAATTAGTTGTATATTTTGTAATTTATCATTATTGGTGACTTGATAATTGATATATTTGGACTTAAATTTATTAATATGTACATCAGGTTGTAGTAACTAATAAGGAGGTTCCCGGCAAGGGGATAATTGAGGACGAATCTCCGGTAACTAACAGTAAGTGAATTTGTGTTTGGTACTGTTTACATATTGCCTGGACATGTCACATGTTGGAGGGTTGTGATATGATATGGATATATGTTTAAGTTGTAGTGGATTTTGGAGTATTAAAGATTTCTCTTTTCTTTTCATTTGTTAAACCTTTTTGCAGAGTCTAATTTCTTTGTAAAAGTTTCTGAGAAAAAGCAACTGAAAAGACAGCAAAAGGAGCAACCTTGTGTCGGTTCACAGGATGATGATGATAAAATTGGTTCGCCCGAGGATGACGGTAAATGCAGTTCGCTTCCAGACTCTGAAGCGGGTATGTTTATATTGCATTTTTCAATATAGTGATAACTAATTACCTTATTCTTCAAGATAGGATAAAAAGCAATGCGCTTTAGAGGAAAATGATATTATGTTAGACATTTTTCTGTTGATAGTTAGTCCTAAGTCTCTCTAATGCACTTGTTCCACTTACGAAAAAGATGCAAATGGCTAAGTCCTGATTGATAGAGATCTGCAAGGCCTAGCCAAGCGGATGCCCCTTCCTCTTGGTAATAAGAGGTTTAAGGTTCGAACCCTATTGGGGGGTAGGATTTGTATGTATATAAATTTTTTTAATTGACCTTTACCTAGAGTAACAAGCTCTGATTGGTCAGTATTTTTTTTAGGAGCTTTCTTTTTGCAAAGTATATTTAGTGTTCCAAGGTTGACAGAACATGTAGATCCTTTGTGGTCATGTTGGTCCAGGAAAAGAGGCGAAGCATCTAAAATACGTAATTTAATGTTCATTTTCACTTGAGGAATTGAAGATCTTGCTATATTTACCAAACATCATTATGGTAGATAAAGACAAATCATGAAGGACCTACATGATCGATATTCTCAACACATGCATGTGTTATCAGTGAGTAAACATATCGGCCAATAATCCAGAATCAGTATGACTGTTTAAGGATTATATTTTAGGAGGGTCCAGGCATAAACAAAGACATTCTTGCCATCTTACACATGTTGACCATGAACCAAGTTTTTATAGTTGTGTAGCTTTCCATTATACTTAAGTGAACTCTCAACACGCGTAGTAGATAAGTCAATGTTAAATCTTCAGCTAGGGCTAGAGTTTGTTTCTAATACTCAAACTTTCAATACATGAATTTAATAAACCATCCATATAAGGATATGATAGATCTGATTTAAGTTTAATGATCGGACTAGGTAATCTTGATTAAAAATTGTAGAAGCAAGGTAGTGTTAGATTTTCAGAAATTTGATTGTCTCTCCTAAGCCATTTGTATTGTTTTTCTATGATTTACATCTGAGACTAGAATCCTGTGGCCCAGACCCTGCTATATGAGCAGGATACACCGGGTATGTTTGGTTTGGTTTACGCTAGAATCATGTGCAAGTATGAAGAAGATACAGGAGAGTCAGATTTTAGCGACTGCATTTGTTGTCTTTTTAGCTAAAATCAGCATTCCTGCCAGCTCTCATATTTATATGAATATTTAACTTATCTTTGTGGTTATGTTAACATAATTTACTTGCCAAGATTGGTTGTTATGTAAAAAGTAACCATTATCATTGATTGTTAAATAATAATTATTTTTCAAACTAAATATATTATTAGATGATAAAAAGAGCCCTCAGAGACGCCGTTGTATTGCTACACCAGAGAAGCGCAGTACTAGTGCTACACCTAAGAAGCGGCGTGCTAGTGCTACACCTGAAAAGTGTGGGAAAAGTACGACACCGAAGAAAAAACTAATAGTTTATGGCTCAAATGATGGATTCTCTGGGCAGATGAAGAATCCCACACAGGGTGAACATACATCACAATTAATTCCGAATCTGCGTTTAGAGGCAAAACTGAAGGCTGAGGTTTGTCAACTACTTTTAGCTTTCCCCTTCTTGTAGTTTAGCTATGACTGCAGTGAGATTAGACCTACAGTGGTGTGTTAGACCTGAATTAAAGTTAAATTATTTATGCAACTTACTATCTCTATTTACCAGGAAAATTCACGAATATATGGAGGAAAACAGATACATCCATTTTTCTCGTCCAGGAAAATGGTCAAGAGAAACCAGGAGGAAGCTGATGAGGAGAACAATTGGTCTTCGCTTGATAAGAAGGATAGAAGCAGCTCTCTCAGGCCTATTCACGTGTTTGAACAAGTCAAGGTATGTTGAGTCGAATTTCGGATCGTGAACTGGCACCATATAGTCCTATTATTCATTCATATATATATATATATATATATATATATATTAATGTTTACGTCCATTTTTCCGCATACGGGGCATAGGATGAATTAGAAATTTGCCTCCACAGGACGATGATTTTTTCCCAGACTGGGGAAAGTGGGATTTTATTGAAGAAACTAACAGCTCCAATTGTAACATTAAAAATGAGCTGGTGACATTTTATGAAAGACCGGTAAAGTCCTTACATTTTGACAACTTTCTCAGCATCTCTGGTTGGCAGAGTAATGGTTCTTCAGATCATTGTCCTATTCAAGTTGATGAGGTGCTTTTGCATCATTCTCCTAATAAACAAGATTGTTTTCCAAATGCGGCATACACGGTTTTGACTGATGCGCAAGTGTCCCACTGTGAAACATTATGGGAGAGAGAAGTGGTATGGTTCTGATTATTTAAATTCGTGGTACTCTTATCTTTTTATTTTTCCGAATATTTACTACACTGAGGCTCATAATACTTCTGAATTGGCAGAATCATAACACGAGCAAAGTTGATTCCTGTGGAGTGAACGGTGTTTGTGGACAAAACTCAACTTTCAAGTACGATTATATATTCTTTGGAGAAAATGAGCACATCTACATGACTTTTTTCTGATGTGTGGGCTTTTGAACATAACTTCTGCATTTTTTTTCATTCCAAGCGCACTTGGTGACTGTTACAGTTGTTTCTCATTCATCTTAATCACTTTGTTTATGCCTTCAATCTTTAAAGTTACTTCATTCCCAACAGTCTTGTCCTTGTGAAGCATGGCACACATAATTTATTGTGTAGATAACAGGCGGGGTAATGTTAGTAAGAGGAGAGTACAATATACAGCATGGAAAAATATACTCTTGCAAACTTTATGAAGTATAAGATTATAAAACAGTAGTTTTCTAATCTCTCCGTGAAATAATTTTATTACTTAAAGATTCCACCAGAGCAAAACTTAATAATTCATGTAGATATCATTATTCAAGAAAATAAGGCAGATTTAGATGTTGTGTTTAAGTCAATACTTGCCTAAAGTAACACATGGTGTAAGATAAAATCACACATGATTATCTCTGATTCATGATTTTCTTTCTATCCGCTGTGGCATAAACAGGATGATCTCTGGTCATGATTGTCTCAATCAGCCTGAAAACAGCTTATGGACAAATAAGTACCAGCCTAAATTGGCCAATGAGGTATTGTACTTGACTCTTTGTATGGCTTCTTATTAACAAGTTCTTTTATAAAATTACCTGACCCTTCTTATCTTGTTGCAGAAGAGATGAATTAAATTTTGCTTGAGTTTTTAGTGTTTATTTCTCTGTACGGGGATATAAGCTAGATGACTTATTTGAAATCTGCAAGAAAACCTTTTCAAGTCTTGGGATATCTATTGTTTATTTTGTGTCTGTTTTTTATTTAATTGATTATAGGTATCTTGAAAATATTCAAGTTTTAATAATTAAATAGCTGATACACACACACACACACACACTCACACACACACACTCACACACACACACACACACACACATATATATATATATATATATATATATATATATATATATATATATCTGT
>PHNY01160425.1:2421-14442 GCA_003724115.2 Anethum foeniculum | reverse complement strand
CTCACAACTGCTATCAATAACTTAAAATTTCAAATATTTCAGATATACACCGAAATTAATAAAAAAAATGTATATAATATTTTATAACACGCCCGTGCCTCGCACGGGCTATAAAGCTAGTTAGTTATTACAACCTTAAAATCTGTGCGATGCACGGCTTTTTTTAATATTATATAAATTCTCATTTAATTTTAATTAATTCGATAATATATTTTAGCTTAAAAAGGTAATTTGTAGGTTATTAATAATTATAATCTTATTATTTCATTTAATTAAATAGAATTATCCATGTTATTTTTAGAAGTCACGTGGAACTTGGTTAGAAAAAATAAAAAAAGTAAAAATGAGGTGTTTTATTTGAGAAAGATAGAAAAGGTAACGTGTTTTGATTGCCCGTGGTAATTCTGAAAATAGAGGTGTTTTAATTGATAGAATAGGTAACATGTTTTGATTATAACTATTATAATATTATTATAAAAAGGTAATTGCCCGTGATGTTTTAAAAAGGTAATTTGTAGGTTATTAATTATTATAATATTATTATTTTATTTAAATAAATAGAATTATCCATTTTATTTTGGAAGTTACATGGAACTTGGTTAGAAAAAATAAAAAAAAAGTAAAAATGAGATGTTTTATTTGAGAAAGATAGAAAAGGTAATCTGATTGCCTGTGATTTTTGAAAATAGAGGTGTTTTAATTGATAGAAAAAGTAACATGTTTTGATTGAAAAGGATAATTGCAAATGATATTTTTATATAATGTATAAAAAACTTTTTATGAAATTACTTTTTTAGAAAATATATAAGTAAGTAATGGTAATTATGTAAAATCAGCGTGTACCAAAAAACAGGTACCGACCAAATTTTTAATATTTCGTAATAATAATAATAATAATAATAATAATAATAATAATAATAATAATAATATTATTATTATTATTATTATTATTATTATTATACTTTATTAAATAGACTTTTCCATGATATTTTTGGAAAAAAGAGATATTTTAGTTGCCCGTGATATAAAAAAGCTAATGGTTAGTTATTATTATTATTATTATTATTATTATTATTATTATTATTATTATTAGTATTAGTATTATTATTATTATTATTATTATTATTATTATTATTATTATTATTATTATTAATCTACTTCATTAAATAGACTTGCGCGTGATATTTTCAGAAAATAGATATATTTTAGTTGCTCGTGAAATTTTTGAGAAAAAAAGATATTTTAGTTGTCCGTGATATTTTTGGAAAATGAGATGTTTTAGTTGGAAAAAATAAAAAAGATAAGATGTTTAGTTGAAAAAAGTAACTTGTATTTTAGTTAAAAAACTTAACTGATTAACGTGTTTTGATTGCCATGATATAATGATATTTATGGAAATAGAGTTGTTTTATTGAGAAAAATAGAAAAGGGAACATGTTTTGATTAAAAAGGTAAATGCACGTGATAGTTTTATATAGCGTATAAAAAGTATTTTACGAAAATTACTTTTTTAAAATATATAAGTAAGTAAGGGTAATTAGGTAAACTCAGCGTGTACCAAAAAACAGGTTCCGACCAAACTTTCAATTTTTGTCTATTATAATATAGTACTAGCTTAGAACCCGTGCGATGCACGAGCTTTTTTACAATATTATATGACTTTTTAATTTAATTTTAATTAAATTGATAGTGCATTTTAGTTTAAAAATGTAATTGGTTGGTTACTAATAAATATAATATTATTATATTTAATTATATTTAATTGTCCATATTATTCTTAGAAAATACGTAGAAATTGGTTAGAGAAAATAAAAAAGGTAAAAACGATATTTTTTATTTGATAAAAATGATGCCTAAAACCCGTGCGATGCACGAATTTTATTTAATATTATATAATTTTTTTAATTTAATTTGAATTAAAAATTTTAATATTATATCTTTAATTTTATTTGAATTGATAGTGCACCTTAGTTGAAACGGATAATCGGTTGGTTATTAATAATTATAATAATATTAATTTATTTTATTAAAATAGAGTTGTCCATAACATGTGGGAAAAGTAGAGGGTTGGTTAGAAAAAATAAAAAATATAATGTATTTCAGCTGGAAAAAGGTAATCGGTTATTATTATTATTATTATTATTATTATTATTATTATTATTATTATTATTATTATTATTAAATAGAGTTGCCGTGATATTTTTGGAAATATGAGATGTTTTAGTTAACCGTTATATTTTTGGAAAAGAAAGATATTTTAGTTGCCCGTGATATGAGAAAGGTAACTGATTAGTTAATAATAATTATTGTTGTTGTTGTTGTTGTTGTTGTTGTTGTTGTTATTATTATTATTATTATTATTATTATTATTATTATTATTATTATTATTATTATTATTATTATTATTATTTTACTTTATTAAATATACTTGCCCGTGATATTTTTAAAAATTATAGATATTTTAGTTGCCCTTGAAAAAGGAGATGTTTTGATGGTCCGTGATATATTTGAAAAAAGAAATATTTCATTTGTCCGTGATATTTTTGGAAAACGAAATATTTAGATGGAAAAAATAGAAAATGTAATATGTTTTTGTTGAAAAAGGTAATTAATATCTGAAAAATATAACATGTTTTGATTGTTTTGGTTAAGAAAAATAGAAAATGTAACATTTTTAATTGAAAGAGGTAACTGTATGTCATATTTGTATATAGTGTATAAAAAACTTATTATAAAAATTATTTTTTTAAAAATATATAGGTAAGGGTAATCAGGTAAAATCAGCGTGTACCAAAAAACAGGTACTAGACGACCAAACTTTAAATATTTCGTCTATTATAATATAGTTTCTCGTGCGATGCACGGATTTTTTTCTTCCCGGCTACTGGATCACTCTAGTGCTTTGGGTACCACGGACCCTCTGTCATCCATTGCAGCAGAGCCGTGCCCTTTGTGCAAAATACAGAATGAAAGAAGCTTTTAAATATTTATTTGAACCGAAATTAAACAGAATTACATATGTTATTTCAAAAAGATAGGCGTTATTTCAAAAAAGTAGCATATTTGTAATTTAAAATAGAAAAGATAATGTATTTAAGTTGAAAATGTTAATTGGTTAGTTATTAGTAATTATATTATTTTATTTTATTAAGTAAAATTGCCCGTGATATTTTGGAAAATGAGGTGTTTAATTAGAAAAATAAAAAGGGTAACGTGTTTTAATTGAAAAAGGTAATTGGTTTCTTTACTATATTATAAAAGGATTAAAATAGGAGTTATTAGTAATTATGGTATTTATTTTATTTTATTAATAGAACTGCCCGTATTATTTTTGAAAAAAGAGCAAGTTTTGTTATTTAAAATATAAAAGGCAATATATTTTTTAGAAAAAGGTAATCAGTTAGTTATTAGTAATTTTTATATTTTAGTAAATAGAATTGTTCATGATATTTTTGGAAAGAGAGTTGATTTAGTTTGTTAAGATAAAAAAGGTAACATGTTTTAATTAAAAAAGGTAATTGATTTAAAAATTAATTAAGTAAGGATAATTAAGTAAAAATAATAGAATTATTAAGTAAGGGTAACTAAGTAATTTTTAGCAAGTACCGTACCGACCGACCGACTACCAAACTTTCAATGTTTCGTCTATTATAATATAGAACTAGTTATTGAAAATTTGTTATATTTATAAATAAATAGGTTCTATTTTAAAAAAATATCTAACAAATTTAGGTTAAAAAGGATAATTAATTAGTTATTATTAATTATGATATTATCTATTTATTATTTTATTGAATAAAATGATTGAAAATCGAAAAAAAATCAAAAATTGCAATTTTCGGCTTTAATATAATAGTTACATCTGCAACAATACATAGGTTACTTTTATATTCGTTATTCAATGATTTGTATTTTAATATCTTACTAATTCTATTAATTGAAAGAGTAAATAGATAAAGTATAAAGTATGTGTTTAAATTTGAATAGTTATAAGTTTTTTAATTATAATATGTATTTAAAATAATTAAATATGTTAAATTTGGTAACAGTTTTTTAAAAATAATTAGACCTGTTATGAAGGTATACAAAGAAATAGGTAACGATTTTTTATATTTTATTATCGACCAGATGATGTAATTTATAGTATTTCGGAATATGTATTTCTAATTTGTATTTTTGATGTGTAGTTTATGCACGAATTTTCTTTAATATTATATTTTTTTAATTTAATTTGAATTGAAAATTTTAATATCATATCTTTAATTTTATTTGCACCTAAAGTGCATTTTAATTGAAACGGATAATCGGTTGGTTATTAATAATTATAATATTATTGTTTTATTTTATAAAAATAGAATTGTCCATAACATGTTGGGAAAATTAGAGGATTGGTTAGAGAAAATAAAAAAGATAATGTGTTTTTGTTTAGAAAAGGTAATTGGTTCGTTATAAATAATTATATTATTATTATTATTATTATTATTATTATTATTATTATTATTATTATTATTATTATTATTATTATTATTTATTAAATAGACTTGCTAGTGATATTTTTGAAAAGAAATATTGATGTGGCGGAAAATGAGTTTAAATTAATCGCAAGCGCACGATCTCGATTTAGTATTTATAAGTTCGATCCGCAGGGACTATGTATTTTCGCAATTATTTTCTTAATCTTTAATTTAAACGAACTAAAATTATTCTAACTAAATATTAATTTCAAAGAAAAATCCAATTATTTATTATTATTTATTTACAATTTTTTATAAATTTCGGCATGAGGTGTTTGTATTTAAAGCTAGCCACAAAATCCAAACCAACCAACAATTACATTTCCAAATTTAATCTAAAAACTAAAAACAAATTTTAAAACTAAGCTAAAATTATATAAATAAAACTCAAACACAATTGCTGCAACTGGACTCGGGATTGTACTCAAGCATGACTCGGTCAAAACAATTAAAACAACAACAATATCAATCTTACTCGGCAAAACACAATGACTCGCGCAACTAGACTCAGCTGGGCAGGGTGAACTCGGTAAAAACCGAGTCAACTCGACTCGGTGGTTGAAGCAGCGAAGGCGGCTGAAGACTGTGGAAGAAAAATGGTGGTGTTTGGAAACGATTGCAGCGAGGATGGTGACAGGATATGAAGAAGCGGTGGTGGCTGCTTGGAAGGAAGAATCAGGGGGAGGGGGGGTCTGGGCTGGTGTAGAAACGGAGGTGAATGCGAATTGCAAAGCAGGCTGGTGGCTGAATTGTTGTTGGTACAACGAAAGGAGAACAGAGGAATTGCAGTGATGGTGGGATGGAGTTCAGCTGCGACTCGAAGTGAGATTACAGGTGGTTCAAACGGAAGAGATGGAGACGAAGGACCTGTAGTGGTGGGTTGCGCTGAATAACAGGAGAGTCCAATGGAGGACTGCACAAGTGGTGATGGAAGGTGGTTTCGAGGTGGGTTGGGATCCAAGGAAGGAATTGTGGCGGTGGTTTTCATGATACAGGGGTGTTGTCAATTGGTTTCAAACTGGGGGAAAGAAGAGTGGCTAAGGGGTTAAATGGTGAAAACCAAAGACTACTCCAACAAAATTCAAAGGGAAACGACTAGATCAAAATCAAACTTAAAACCAAATTTTAACAATTAAAAATGCAGAACATTAAATGAAATTAAATCCTACCAAGACATAAATTATGCAGAAAATTAAAGCTTTAAATAACTATGCATCTAAAATTTATTAGACTAATCAACTAAACCCCAACTTAAATGAACTTTAAACCGAAATTTGGCCGGAAAATCAAGAACACCGGAAAAAAAAAAATCAAAACGCAACCAAACTAACAATAATACTAGACTGAACAATTAAAGTGCATCTAAAAACTAGCAAACATGAAAATAAAACTAAAAAACCCACTAACATATCAAGTACACAAAAATCAAAACAACACCAAATCGAGCAATAAACTATATCTAGGAAATTAAAGACAAACACACACACCCACTCACACAAAATTAAAACTACACTAACTCACACACCCCACATCAAAATAAACTACTCTACCAAACCCATTAAACTACAATGCTCAAAAATTAAATCTACCACTAAAATTAACTAAGGAAAATCAAGAACAATGCAATAAAGTAAAATCAAGGCATCCTTTCACCAATAAAAGGTAGCTTTATACTATTAATCCTCCTCTTGGTTTTATGAAAGTTCATTTGCTAAGAAACAAAAGTAGATCTAAGAGCTTCAAAATAAAAACAAGAGAAATGAAATTAAAAGACAAGATTTGCATAAAATTAAAGAGTGTTTGAACAAGAACAAGAAAATAAATTGAATACCCCCCTAGGGTTCTAGCCTAGGAATGGGTAAACAAGAAAAAGAAAGCTAATCTAGTCCCCCATAGAGTTCTAGCCTAGGGATGGGATTACAAAATATGAAAGATAGCTACTAAAAACAAGAAAATGGAAATGAAACTAAGGTTGTCCAACCCAGGGTCCTAGCCTAGAGGGAGATGATTTACAAGTAAAGGGAAGGGGTCTATTTATAGGGAAAAATAGGGTTTTAGGGTGGCTTGGCTAAATCTTAACCGTACATTTGTTGTGGTGTTGTTTTAATCTTGGCCTTCCATTTTAACCAAGCACTTTCCATGAAGCTTCCTCATTCCCTTTTCTTTTTCCTTTTTTCCTTTTTTCTCTTTTAGCTCTTTCCCTCTTTGCCCTTCATTCCTTTTCTTTATTTCTTCTTTATTTCTTCAATATGTACAAAATTCCTACAAAAGCAAATAATTAATTTAATAAACACGAGAATAACAAATAATAAGTATGGAAAAATGTAATAATTATGTGCCCCCATATTTATCTTTTGCTCGTCCTCGAGTAAAACAAAAATAAAAATGATATTCACATAATTTTGTGTGAGTGGGTGTGTGTGTTTGTCTGTAATTTCCTAGATATAGTTTATTGTTCGATTTGGTGTTGTTTTGATTTTTGTGTGCTTGATGAGTTAGTGGGTAGGTTAATTTTATTTTGATGTTTGCAAGTAGTGGTAGTAATTTGTTTTTTTTTTTTTAATTTTAGATCTAGTAGTTATTTGCTAATTTTGGTGTTGTTGCGATTTTGGTGTGTTTAAAGTTTTTCCGGCACGTTCTTATCCCTTTTTCGGACAAATTCCAGCACAAAGTCTATTTGTATCGGGGTTTGGTTGGTTGCTTGAATAAATTTTCCTGCACTTTCTTAAATTTCCAGCAATTTTATTTTTCTGCATTTTATAATTTGGTGCATTGTAATTGTTAAAATTGGATTTAAGTTTGATTTCGTTATAGCCGTCTTTCTTCATTTTTTTTTTTACAAAGCTCCCCTGTTTTGCATCCTTGTTCCTTTGTTTCTTTTTACCCACCACAACACCGATTGCAAACCTTCTTTTCTCCGTTCTCCTTTTTCTTTACTCGCCTGCTGCCACCACCGCGTTTTCGACTTCAGTCACGCCCATGCTTTCAATTCACCAAACCCAACTCCCCTTTCAATTTAATCACCACCAACCACCAAACCAAACTGTCTACCACCACCAATTCGCCCCTTCCTCACCAACACTTCTTCTCCATTCACTACAGAATCCCCTTGTCCCTTTTCCTTCACCTCGATTCAGCCACTGCCGCGCTGTCACTCCTTCAATCAAACAACAAACCCAGTTCGATCCCCCTGCTGTCAACATTCACCAGATTTCATGAGTCGACTCGGTAGAATTTGTAATCGATTTGCAGCCTGGTTTTTTTTTGCTTGTATCGAGTCACGCGTGTATCACATAGCCGAGTCAGACAGCTGAGCTTGAAATCGCTTTCGATAGCGTTTGACTGAGTTTTCAGCCGAGTTTTTCCCACCGAGTTCTGTGATTTGTTTTCAGCCAATTCATGTTTAATTTCATTGACAGATTGCAGATTTTAGTTTTTGTTTTTGTTAAATTTTATTTTATTGAATAAATATTAACAAGGGTTGTTTGCAGTTATGTTTGATAAAAATAAGGATAGACCGGTTGGTTGGTGTGGTTGATTATTTGGCTAGTTATATAAACGAACGGGTCATGCCCGATTTTTGTTAAAATTTTGTAAATAAAATAAAATGATTTTAATTTTTAATTTTTACATTTTCTAGTTTAATTAGATTTTCTAATTTTAATTAGTTTTTATTTTCTTACTCATTTTTTAGGAAATTTACCTTTTAGATTTTTGAATTTTCTAGTTCGTTAAAATTAATTATTAAGGAATATTGCAAAAATACATAGTCTCTGCGGAACGAACTTCATAAATATTAAAACGACGATCGTGCGCTTGCGATAATTTTAATGCTATTTTCCGGTACATCAAGTTTTTGGCGCCGCTGCTGGGGACTATTTAATTTTTCATAAATTTTCTTAATTTTTAGTTTTTCGAATTAATTTTTTTTTCTTCGCACTTTATTTTCATTTCTTATTTTCAGAAACTTGAAGTTTTCGGGAAGCGGACCCGGAGAATTTCGCGAAGAAATTTTGGAAGTTTGCTTCGGTAACCCGGATCTCTTTAATTTTCGCTCTTTTTATTTTTAGAAAATCACAAAATTAAAAAAATCACAAAAAAATGGAAAATTTAAAACCAAAAAAAATTAGTTAGAACTACATATTTGTTGCATCATGCATCTTTCACCTAAGATCACATCATGCTAGTTTTTATTTCTTGCTTTTAAATTTTCGTACCTTAATTTGTGGTGATTGCTGGAGGACCCCAAGGTACATCAATTTCTTTCGTCTTTTAGATTAGGACACGTAGTTAAGCATCCATAGTTGTTTATCATTTTTCATATTTCTTTGTTTATTACATCATTTCGAATAAACTTTAAGGGCAAACCCCATCGTAAGATAAGGGAAGGGATTTCATCACTCTTTCCTTGGCCCAAAAATAATTTAATCCTTCATTTTGCATTTCCCTAGCCTTTAATATAATGAATTAGACATCAGCCCCTAGGATTTCGGGCTCAACTAGGAAGAGAACCTAGAACGATTATTCCTTTATTATTCATTCTTTTGGTGACAAGGCTAGCGAAAACTTACCTGGCCAATTAAGATTCGGTGACTAGGCTGGTGTTTAGCCTCTTGGCAATGCTTACACCTACCTGGCCGGATCAGTTTGAATATATATTGGAGTATGAATTCTAGTATTATCTTATCGTTAGGAGCAATGTTTAGTTTTTTTTAGGGAACCTAGGATAGAATTTTTCTTTCGATTTTACACCCTTTCTTTTTGTGTGTTTTAATTTTTCGCACTTATTTGCTACGTGTTTTATTTTAATATTAATGTCTGTAGCATTTATGGAGCGTTTTTACTCTGCACCAATGGCCATGTACCCGAATTCCAATCCTTCGAGTTTCGAGTTTCCACCTTATTCCAACTTTGAGGAAGTCAATTCGATGTTCCAACCAACACCTCAAATTGATCCTTTTTACAATCCCGGTTGGAATAATCACCCACATTTCTTATGGAATCAAGGTCAAAATTTTCAAACTCCGCCTCCCCAATTTCAACAACCGAACCCTTACCAATTTCCGAATCAAAATTCTTATCATAACCCGATTCAAGCTCCGTTTAACCAAATTCCTTATCAAGCACCTTTGAATCCTCCCGGTTTCGATGATTCGGAAAATAGACTTAATTTCTTAGAAAAGGGTATCGAGGCTTTGGTTGAATCTCAAACAAACTTCATGCGAAGAATTTCTAGGTTAACGGAACAGACGAGTCAAATAGCCAATGCCATTTGTGAGCTTGAGAAGAATGAGCTTCCTAGTCAACTCGAGATTAATCCTAAACTTCCGACCAATCAAAGACCATATGAAAATATGAGCGCTATAATTTCTTTTTAGTCGGTTGATACTCAAGTAGGTGTTGATTCTCATGACGAAGAAAAAGATTTGAACTCTGAACCTAATCATTCTCTTTCTACTCCTGTTCCAAATCTTTCAAAACAACCCGTGAATTCTGAGTCATTTGTTTCTCCGAGTAAACTATCTTCACCTAGCGAACCTTCATCTTCTAAACAACCTTTGAGACCTATATCTGAAGAACCCAATGAGCTTTATGAACAACCAATAGGGGTTAATTTGGTCAATAAGGTTGTCACATGGTCTAGCCTTGAGGATAGTGAAATCGAGTCTCTTCTTAAAGAGGATGTCGAGCTTAATTATGAGTATAATCAAGAGCTCCTTGACTCGTATAAAGATATGACTTCGGAAGAGATGTTAGAGGAGTTGTATGCTATTTGTTCCAAGTGGGAAACTTCACCCGAGAGTTTTGAACCTTGTCATATTGATAAGAGTCCCGTAGGTGAACCACATCCACTTGACTCGTTGATGCCTTGCTCTTATGTTGACCAGAATATCATAGGAAATTGTGGACCCATTTCGTATGTCGTTCCTAGTGTTTTGAACCATGATCAATTTTTACATGTCTCTAATCTGCTTAAACAAAATGAAGAAGCCTTAAGTTGGTTTATGGAAAACATTAGTGATACATGTTCTATAGGGTTGAATGATTGTCATTTTTCGGCAAAAGTGTGTCTTGACTTTTTCTCGAAGCTTCATCCCGTCTTTCCTACTGGCATTGGGTAGTTTCATTTTGGTCCAGTCCCTCGCGAAGTTCAGGTATGGGGGAACAATTGTGTGTGTGAGTTGTGTTAGTTAGTAGTTTTTTTTTCTTCATTTCGATTCTCCGTCATCCCTTATCAGGTATTTTCTCACCATCTCATTTGCATATTTCTCTATTTTTCATACATTGAGGACAATGCATGATTTAGGTATTGATNNNATAGATAAAATCAGAAAATCCAAAAAAATTGAAAATTTTTCAAAAATTTCAAAAATAGAGTCATTTTTAGCTAAGTTGTCTTACATTCTTTTGAACTTTAGTACTAGTTGGTGTTAACTTGCTTTCGAAAAATATATATGTAATGCCTTGTAGATAATTTGAACGTAGTGGAGTAAGGTGTCTTTTTGAAACTTTTTTCGAACGATTTTTACTCTAGATTCCAAGACGTCACCTTTTGCACAAGACCTTTGTTGGAGAGATTGTCTAGGAGTGTTATTCGATACATGAGAGAGAACCCACATGTTGAAACAATGTCGAATCAAACCTTTGCGAACACAAAAAAAAAGAAAAAAAAGTAAAAAAAATGTTGAATAAACTACTTCTTTCTGGTAATTTTATGGTAAAAACGGTCAGTTATGATGGTAACTGGTCGGTTTTCTGGCTTCAATTAGTAATATAAAAGGTTAAAGATATCATACCAATAATATTGCAAGATTGAATCATTATAATATCGTAATTCTATAAAATATGAAACCATTTTATAAAATAACCGACCGAACAATAATATACTACTACATTGCAACACAAATTTAAATACTAAATCATTACACCAAACTTCATTGAAATTCATCAAAACCGTCATCATTTTCATTATCATCGTCATTATCGCCATATTCTTCTTCTTCTTCATCTTCCTCCTCTTCGTCCTCCTCCTCCTCTACATCCCCGTCTTTATCCTCAACGTCTCGCAATTCGTCATCATCATCATCATCTTGATTTTCATGCCGAAGAAATGGCATTTGTCCATATTGTGCGAAATCAACAAATAGTGAAAATGAGCTTGCGGCATTAGATCTATCTTCTTGAAAAGCTTCCTCTATATCATTTTGCATAATAATAGATTCATCAATTGGACGACTTTTAGATTTGACCACCGTATATATTTTGCTTCGTGGATCTAATACACTATGAGCGTAATATACTTGAGAGGCTTGACTAGCTAAATAAAAACTTCGTTAGATTTCAATCTTGAAGTTATATCAACCGTCACCACTCGATTCTTATCGATCCTCACACCATTTCCGACACTATCAAACCATATACATTTGAACAAATACACATGATTGCATCCTTGATAAATAAGTCTCACAATTTCTTTTAGTTGACCATAATATTCAAGATTATTTTC
>PHNY01160414.1:0-15272 GCA_003724115.2 Anethum foeniculum | reverse complement strand
TTCTTTATCACTAACCCATTCCATTTCGAGGTTGGCATAACCTTTTCGAGACATAACATGATGATACTCATTCATCTTGCTTCTTTTCACTTGCTCGTCATGAATTTTCTATACAAAACAGTAGCAACAAGGTTCAAACATCACAATACTCAATGAAATTTTTTTATAAATAATTAAAGCCAAACATAAAGTTACCTTAAAATCGCTTCCGAGACGATCAACAACAAACATGTCCCAGTGGGACTTTTCAATGAATGTGTAGTCTGCCAGAGGAAGTAAGAGCAATTATGGTTGATCTCGGTATGGAAGAATATAGTCTGTTGTGAGCCAAGATTTAAACTCCCTCCACTTTTGACAAGCAGAGTTTCTTATGACTTTCCTTGCCATCGGAGGTATAATATAAGCCAACTACATGCATAATACACACACACACACACACACACACACATATATATATATATACACACACATATTCAGATATGCAAGTTATGCAGTGAACAAATATATGGAAAGAAAAGAGAAACCATTATAATCTAATTAATGGTGTGTGGAAGATTTAATTTACCTGCACACAATCCCAAATTTTGTTCTTTGTGTCCTCGGGAACTTGATTCCAAGTATCATGCCAAATCGGGACTTTAGTCCTTGCCAGAACTCCAATATAAGACTGCATCTCCTTAGCAGCATCACCATACGGCTCTCCCTTTGCATTAAAGGACACCACAAGCTTTTGATTCATTATTCTGCGTCTTACAATTCTGTGCATCGTGACACAACCACGTTTCAATAATTTTAGTCCTTCAGTCTTTTCTGGCGGAGTAACTGGATCCACTTGATTCTTTTTCTTCGACAACTTCTTCTTTAAGTTTTTAGATAGGGGCTTCTTCTTCACAGATATGGATGAAGAACTTGAGGGGCTCACTTTTTTTAGTGAGGGGATTTCTTTGTTCAATGACCGAGTTTTTCTTAAAGCCTTGACCAGTCTCATAGCTGTTGGATTTGGATAAGACTTAGTCTTTTTTGGAGGAGCCATAATTTGTGTATCACAAAACATGACAATAAATTAACATGCAGAGACAAAATCATTATACCCATGTATTTGCCACAGTAAGAAACAATAATCATTAGGAATAGAATCATAAAAATATTATCCAAACACCAAAAATCTCGAATAAAATAATGGTTTCAAAAGAATAAGAAAAAGTTAAAAACTAACCAAGAAATCGTTGAAGTGAATCATCATAAACAAAAATCCAAAACACCAAAATCTTGTAAACACCAAAGTCAATTATCAAACCCAAACAAGATATATGATAAAGAAAATTCAAAACATCTCCAATGACAGATGAGGGTTTCATAAAAATATGATAAATAAAAGGGCCACAAATCTAAACCATACCCAAATAAATCACAGACCTAAATGATAACAATCTACTTTAATTAATCTATAACAAACTACCATATAACATGCTTAGATGTAACATGCAAGAACTAGATACAATTAGAATATAGTTAGATCTAAGTACTTGTAATTAGATTTGCTTCGATTAGGGTTTTAATATATTGCGGGTTGAGAATGAGAGAAGAACGCAAGGGAATAGAGTATTGGTTTGGGGAAGGGGGACTTAAACTGCAAAAGGGGAACGAAAGTGAAAAGAGGGGGAATGAAAAAGAAAAGAGGGGGAAGTGAAATATTTTTGGGAGAAACCAAAATCTTACGATCTAAATTATTTAGAAATGAATTTTTTATTAAATAAAAAATAATACTGATATAAATATTTTTTATTTTGAATTTTTTTAAAGCAACGACTAAGATTATATCCATCTATAATCTAACGATTGAAAATTTTTGAATTAGTTTTTCTAATTAGTTGTAAGAAATTCACTTTAAACTTTGAATAAACCGTTGTCCTTGTGTTTGTCAAAAAGATTTAGAACAACGGTTTAATGAAAACACTGTTGTTTATAAGGACTTTTACAACCGTTAATTATTTAAACTGTTGTCCTCATCATTAAAAAAAAATATAAACCCTAAACCCTGAACTTCTAATCGAATAAAATCGTGGTAAAAGAGACATATTTGAATATGTCGACATTAATTGGCTTTTTCGCTTTTTTCTGTGATATCGTGTCTCCATTTGATATTGTTAAACGTATCAAGTCTCGAATCTTTTATATATAATTAACCACTATATTTTCGAAACTAGCAATTAAATGTACAGATATGATATCAAGATAACGTAGTAACAGAAAGACACTAAACATTTATTTGGTAAACTATCATTGTCATTTTAACACGTGTTGATAATGAAAGTTTGAAAGTGTCAATTAGTTCTCTACCTACATGTCTTACTAGAGCAAGACGTTATTTTAAGTCCTTGTGTTTGTCAAAAAGATCCATGTATTACAATAGCGGTTTAAAGAAAAAACTATTGTTTGTAAGGACTTTTACAACGGTTAAATATTTAAACCGTTGTCCTCATAATTGGATAAAATATAAACCCTAAACCCTAAACTTCTGATCGAATAAAATCGTAGTAAAAGAGAAATATTTGAGTATGTCGACATCAACATTAATTGGCTTTTTCACTTTTGTCTGTGATATCATGTCTCCATATGATATTGTTAAACTTAACAAGTCTCAAATCTTTTATATATAGTTAACCACTATATTTTCGAAACTAACAATGAAATGTACAGTATATGATTACAAGATAACGTAGTAACAAAAAGACACCAATCATTTATTTGGTAAACTATCATTGTCATTTTAACACGTGTTGATAATGAAAGTTTGAAAGTGTCAATTACTTCTCTACTTACATGTCTTACTAGAGCAAGATGTTATTTTAAGTCCTTGTGTTTGTCAAAAAGATCCATGTATTAGAATAACGGTTTAACGAAAACACCATTGTTTTTAAGGACTTTTACAACATTTATCTGTTTACACCGTTGTCATAAATACTCAAATCATTTTAAGTCACTGAGTTAATTAGCACAAAACGGTGCTATTGAATTCACGTGTGTGAATGTGTTCTTACAATAGTTAGTGATCAAACGTGTTGTCCTACATTCCAGAACATGCTCGATAATATTTCAAAATATTTTTAAAAAAATAATGGCGGGAACTCAAATAAAAAAGAGGGGCAAATGAATTTTTTTTTTTGATAGAGAAATCAACCATTCAGAATATATCTATTTTAATCTAACGATCTGAAAAATTCAGAATTAATATTTTCTTAATTACATATAAATATTTTTGATAAAATAAATAATTTAATTTTAACCATAATAACATATAACAGTTTATTCAAAAAGTTGTTGTGTGACAACATTCATACACTATTTTTTAGCTGAAACGGTTGTCCTCGATAATCAATAACTAGTAATAAAATTGCTTTGACAAGTATTTAATATATGTAAATCTTTGTCTGAACTATATGTGCATGTTTGTCTATGTTTTCTTTGTCTGTTTCTGTGTCTCTTCTCTATCAATTCACTTAATTCTTTTAATTCAAAGATCCTCTGAATTCATGGCATCTCATCATTTCGTAGTGATAAAGATGGGATAATATCTCACTTGTCCAAGGAACTTCATTTTTTGCTTAACTCACGTAATATTTTGATGAACTCAGGGGATTTAATGTTGATATTGATTTTCTTTATATTGGTGTTGTTGTTCAATTTGGATTAGTTTTCATATCGTTGCTGGTTTTGTAATAGTATAGTGGAACTTCGAATCAGGGTTCATTTCAATTTGGGGAACAATTTTATATCTGAATTTTATTGAGTAAAAAATGGATAGATCTTAGTTGAAGGCAGATAGAAGATAACTAGAATTTAAATTAGGAGTGGAAGAATTTTTCAAGTTTGCATTTCTCAATGGGTGTAATGAAAGTAAAATTAGTTGTCCATGTTTAAGATGTGCTCATAGCAAATCATGGAACGCTCGGACGGTTACGAATCATCTCTTTCAATACGGTATTGATGAAAGCTATACAAAATGGATATGGCACGAAGGGTTAAATTCAGCAGAGAGTCCTGTAGTTGCTGAACATGATACTTCAGAGTCATCAATTGATTCTACAAACATAAGAATGGGACAGGATAGTGTCGATGATGAGGATATATCATTAGATTCCTCTGATTTTATTAATCATGTTCAAGGTGAAAATGAACCCCTTTATCCCGGATGTGAGAGTTATACGAAGATGTCAGCCTTAGTCAAGTTGTATAATTTAAAAACAAAACATGGTATTTTAGATAAATGCTTTTCTGATGTCCTTCTTTTGCTTGCGTCAATGCTTCCAGAAGGCAACAACATGCCTTCTTTATTCAGTGAAGGCAAAATATCCTTATGTACTTTAGGCATGGATTATTAAAAAATACATGTTGTCCGAATGATTGTCTCCTATACCGTGGTGAGAGAGATGAAGATGATACGATTTGCCGAACATGTGGAGCCTCAAGATGGAAGTTAAATAAGAAAGGAGAAGAACTGGAAGGGGTTCTAGCTAAGGTTCTATGGTACTTTCAGTTAATACCAAGATTGAGAAATTTGTTCAATACAATTCAGATTGCAAAGGACATGACTTGGCATGAAACTGAGAGACAAAAAGATGGTAAAATTAGACATCCAGCTGACTCAAAGACGTTGAAGGACATCGATCAAAAGTGGCCTAAGTTTGCTTTAGAGACCAGGAACCTTCAATTAGTTTATCTTCTGATGGATTTAATCCTTTCCATGGACCAGGAAGTGATCATTCATGTTGGCCGGTTTTGCTTTCAATTTACAACCTACCACCTTGGCTTAGAATTGAAAGAAAGTATATTATGTTAAGTTTGTTGATATCTGGACCAAATAAGCCCAGAAATGATATTGATGTGTTCCCTCAGCCACTTATAGAAGATCTACAAAAGTTGTGGATTGGGAAACAAGTTTACGACGCATACAAGAAACAGTCTTTCGTACTAAGGGGAATATTGGTGTGGACAATTAGTGATTATCCAGCCTTAGGAAACTTGTCCGGTAACATTATTAAAGGGTATAATGCTTGTGTTGTTTGTGTTGATGAAACAAAAGCAACTAGGTTGGCTAATTACAAAAAGACAGTGGTTATGAGACATCGAAGGTGGTTGCCCCGTAACCATCTATATCGAAGGCAAAAATTAGACTTTGATAACACCGTGGAGAAGTTATCAGCTCTTATTCCTTGAACTGGAGAGGAGGTGTTAGAAAGGGTACTACCACTACATGACCATGTTTATGGTAAGACACAATGCCAACCTCGATTGAAGAAAGGAGAACCTCGACCAATTTGGAAAAAAATGTCTATATTTTTTCAGCTTGAGTATTGGAAGTTTTTACCAGTTCGGCATACCCTTGATGTAATGCATATTGAAAAAAATATATGCGAAGCTTTAACCGGTACTTTGCTAAATATTCCTGGAAAGACAAATGATAGAGAATCTGTTCGTATTGATATGGTTGATATGGGAATAAGAACGGAGCTGAGGCTAAAAGCTCCTGGAAAAAAAGAGAAGTTGCCAATGGCATCTTGGAACTTATTGCGTAAAGAAAAGAAAATTGTCTACTAATCCTTGCTCGGCATGAAGTTACCTGAAGGTTTCTGTTCAAACATTAAGGGTATAGTTTCGATGGAAAATATGCGACTTACTGGAATGAAATCTCATGACTGCCATACAATGTTGCATCACCTTCTCCCAGTCGCACTTCGTTTAGTACTTCAAAAACAGGTCAGGTGTACTATTATTAGGTTTTTTTTCCAAGGCAAATTTTAGTAAAGTTATTGAAGTTGATAATTAGAAAAGATGCAGTCTCAATAGGTATTGTCCTTATGCCAGCTAGAAAAGCACTTCCCCCCTTCCTTGTGTGATGTTATAATCCATCTCTCAGTTCATCTTGTGAGAGAGCTTGAGCTTTGTGGGCCTATCTTCCTACATTGGATGTATCCTTTTGAGAGATATATGAAAACATTCAAGGGATATGTACGAAACAAGGCGCATCATGAAGGCTGCATCGCTGAGGCCTATATTGTAGAAGAGGCCATTGTGTGTTTAGTGAATTTTGAAGAAGCAACAGTTGGGTTACCTGGTAGGGATAAGAATAATGAGAAATACAGACCCTAATCTGTTGCAACAATAATAAAACCTAGCAATAAGGACTTCACCAAGCACATGCGTGTCTTGTCCAAAATACAAATGAATTGACCCCATATTTCAAGTAAGTTAGTTTAATTGAATTGTTTATTGTTACAGTGAACATTTCTCTTAATTTCTGAATTTTCTTTTAAAATTCATGACATTAATTTTACTTACAGTGAACATATGGCTTTTTTGATGGTGAGATATCCACTACACGAAAATGATGAAGAATGGCTAAAGAACAAGCAAAATGAAACATTTCCTGGTTGGTTTCAAAAGGAGGTACTAGTCATTCTTTTTTTAATATAAAGATATCAAGTACATGTCCAATTGCTTGACTAATTTTCATTTTTGGACAGATTTCATCAGAGTTGCTTGATGTGATGAATATGGATAAGTAAGGAGCTAGGATGGCTTGCAGAAGAGCCAAACAAGTATGTCCCTACATTTAGTGGCTATAAAATTAATGGTGTTACCTACAGCACGAAGGATCATGATAATACATGCAAGTTCAGTGCAGCGGTGTTTGTGTAGATGCCGATACAATGCTTGTGTAGGGTAAAGATAAGAACATTAGGCATATTTCACATACATTTTATAGAGTTATAACAAGTATTTGGGAGTTAGACTATAACCACTTTAGGTTCCCTATCTTTCACTGTAATTGGGTAGATATGAACAAAGAGGTTAAGGTAGATGATTTAGGATTTACAACTGTTAATTTACACAAATTAGGTTTTATGAACGACCCCTTTGTGTTAGGAAAACATGTCAAGCAAATTTGTTACATTGATGACCCTCTTGAAAAGTTATGGTCAGTTGTATTAAAATTACCTGAAAAGTACGATGACCATAATGATGATGAAAATGAGGGATCGGTAGAAATAGAACTTGAGAATGAGTTAGATGCCATAATGTTCCCAACGGTTGATGAGCTCAAGGAAGAAAACAGTACTTACATGCGGGAGGAAGAAGAAATGATTGAGCTTGTTTGATGGTAAAAATTTATTGTATGATAAGCTTGTTTATGAAATTGACTTGTTGTATTGATATTTTAATCCTTTAAACTTACAGGATCTACTTTATGAATCTCCCTCAAAAAGGCCTCCTTGATGCACCAACTGATCAGTTGATGTCTAAGTGCCTATGTTATCCCCTGTTTCTTAAAGTAAAACTTCGTCCTAAGTTTGTGGCTTAATTGTGAATTGTAATCTTCAAGTTTAGGTTGAATTTGTATCTTTAAATTTATTAATTTATTTGTTTGCACCTTTGTGAGTTTAAATTGGATTTTGGTTTGACAATTTCAATGAAGATTTGGTTGGACAATTTATTGAAGGATGTGGTTTTTGGTTTGCTTAGGTTAATCGTTTGCTTTGACAATGTTATTGCAGGATTTAGGTGATTTGTAAAAAATATGGATTGGTTACTTGTTTAACGAAATCTTTTAAAAACTCTCAGATTATTAGACAACGGTTTTACCTAGAAACTGTTGTCACCTATTTCAAAATGCGAATGATTCACACTGAAGGATTTAGTTTGGTTTTATTAAATTGTTGCTTATCTATTTTAATGCAGTTTTATAATAAAACTTTCAGAAAATAGGACAACAATTTTTATAAGAATCATTGTCACTTGTTTTGTAAAGTAGGTGATTCAGAAAATGAGTAACACACCATTGTGTGAAAGTCTTTCACTCAACAGACATTGTAAACTATTGTATATCTTCTTTGTTTCTAACAATAGTTTTTCTACACCATTGTCTAAACAATATTAACACATGTATTCTGAAACACCGTTGTCTAACTTGCACAATGGTCATCAAGATCCAGTGTCTAACCGTTCTGAAAGCACAATGGTTTACTGTGGCATCAACAACACTTGTGTTAATAGAAGTCACACAATAAGCATAAATATAACCATCGTCTCATTGGAGCACACCGGCACCATATAGACAACTTGTTTGAAAAACTTGATTTACCATTGTCTGAAACAAAGTTGCTCAGCGCTTTTCAATGAACTTCCAATTCACTGTTGTCTGAATTTTTTTGACAACAGTTTTTTCGGCCACCATTGTGTGATAGGTGTTGTCCGATTCACTTTCTGGTGTAGTGATCTGAATAACCTATTAGCTTAAATTCTGATTCTCTAGTATACCAGATACCTAAGTTCATGGTTCCTTTAAGACACTTAAAAATCCTTTTCACAGCTGTTAGGTGAAGTTTTCTTGGATCAGCTTGAATCTTCCATAGAGACAGGTAGCATACATGATATCTGGTCTACTTGCAGTTATATAGAGTAGAAAGCCAATCATACCTTTATAGCTAGTTATATCTACTGAGGCACCCGTATGTAAGTCTAGCTTGGTTGTAGTGGCCATTGGAGTACTTGCAGTTGAGCTATCTTGCATGTCAAACCTTTTAAACAAAATTCTGGTGTATTTTGCTTGATTAATGAAGATGCCTTCATTTGTCTGTTTGACTTGTAACCCCAGAAAATTACTCATTTCCAAATCATACTCATTTGGTATCTGGACTACATAAGCTTAGAAAACTTCTGACAGAGTTCGTCATTAGTAGACCCAAAAATGATATTATCAACATATATCAGAACTTAAAACAAGTCCTTACCATGATTCAATTAAAACAAGGTTTTGTTAATGGTATCTCTTTTAAATACAATCTCAAGTAAAAATTGAGTTAGAGTTTCATACCATGCCCTTGGAGCTTGCTTTAGTCCATAGACAATCTATAGACATGATTTGGATAATTTGGATCAATGAACCCTGGAGGCTGTTTAACATAAACTTCCTCTTCAAGTTCACCATTAATAAAAGCACTCTTCACATCCATTTGGAACACTTTAAACTTTATATGAGCAGCATAGGATAGAAAGATTCTTATGGCCTCAAGCCTTGCAACACGAGCAAATATCTCATCATAGTCAATTCCTTCTTATTGAAAATAGCCCTTTGCAACTAGCCTTTCTTTATTCACTGTAACAATGCCCTTAGTGTTAGTTTTGTTTCTGAACACCCATTTTGTGCCAATACTAGTTTTTTTGGTCTAGGCATAAGTGTCTATACTTTATTCCTTTAAAATTCATTTAACTATTCCTGCATTGTTGTGACCCAATCAGCATTTTGAAGAGCTTCTTCCAGTTTTTTTGGTTCATTCTGAGATAGAAAATAATGTAAAGACATTCATTTTGAGTAGCAGTTCTTCTGTTTTGTACACCTTTATCAGGCAGTTGGTTTCTAGAACTAGATGCTTCCCGTTGATTCATGGTGTCTCTTTATTGTCTTTGATTTGTACCTTCATTATTTCATGATGCTCCCCCTGAATTAGTGGTTTCAGTGTTATTAGAATTTGTCTCATGAGTATTTAGGGAATCAGTTTTTGATGAGTTACTCTCTGATGTATCTCCTGATGTATCACTTGAAGTTGACTCATGTGAATGATCATGTTGCTCCCCCTCAATATGTGCTTCATTATTAGAAGATTGATTGCCATCAATAAATAAGGATTCATCAGAGTCTGGTGGAGTATCAATATTTGCACTATCAGTATTTATAGAATTATCAGGTTTAGCTGTTCAGCATATGGTACTTCATTTTCAAATCTCAATTGATCATGAACATCAGCATCTTCTAGACCACTAATCTTCTTGTCATCAAAAGATATATGAATAGATTCCATGACTACCCACCAATCTTCTGAAAGCTTTTATTAACAGTGGATATCTAACAAAAATGCCTTCATTAGCTTTTAGATCAAATTTAGTGAGCGATTCTAGATGAATTTTGAGAAAACAACACTTACAACCAAATATGTGAAAGTGTTTCAAATTTGGCTTCTTTCCTCTTACCATTTTAATTGGAGTTTTACCATGCTTATTTATCAGTGTTGAATTTTGAGTGAAACAAGCAAGTTGCACAGCATTGCTGCCTCAAGCATGTGTCTTACAGCTTCTATAAGAGTTCTATTCATTCTTTCAACAACTCTATTTTGTGGTGGAGTTTCAGGGGCAGAAAATTTGTGCTTAATCCCTTCAAGATTGCAGAACTCTTCCATAGTTGCATTATTGAACTCAGTACCATTGTCACATCTTAGTTTTTTACAGTATGTTTTGATCCATTTTCTAGTATCCTCACATGATCAAGAAGAACAGATGGTGTCTCATCCTTTTTATGCAGAAAATACACCCAAGTGTATCTTGTATACGTACTCATCGACAATAACAAGTGCATCTCTTCTTTGCCATTGACATTATATTTACTAGACCATATAGATCAATATGTAATAAGTGAAATGGCTCAAGAATATAGGCTCAGTCTTATGAAGATTTCCTTTGTTTGGCCTTTTGACAAGAATCACATAGACCATTAGGAGCAAACTGTACTTTGGGCAATCCTCTCACTAGATCTTTCTTCACTAACTCATTGATATTGTTAAAGTTCAAGTGAGAAAGTCCCTTATGCCAATTTCAGCTTTATTATATTGTTGCTCTACTCAGTAGAAAAATTTCAGAGTCATCAATATTTGTAGAAATCTTGGCTTCATAAATGTTAACGTGTTTGTATCCCTTCATTGCAACCTTGCCATTTAATTTATAGACAAATTGACAATGTTCTTCATAAAAGTTGACATATTAACCTGCATCAAATATTTGACTCGCACTCATCAAGTTATGCTTGAGTCCTGCAACCAGAGCTACATTTCAATGATGACATTCCCAAGATTTATATTGCCATATCCCAGAGTCTTTCCAATGTTGCCATCTCCATAATAAACACTTGGGCTAGCTTTCTCGTTAAGTTCTGATAGCAGGGCCTTATTTCATGTCATATGTCATGAACATCCACTGTCCAGAACTAGGATGTTTTTCTTGTTTCCCTGTAATCACTAGTTAGTGTTTTTAAAGACCCAGACTTGTTTGGATCCTTTGGCCTCATTAAGTTTGTTAACTTTTGCAGCTGAAGATTTTTTATTAGAGTCTATGCTAACAGCATTTATATCAGGACTTACAAATGCAGAAATATTAATCTTTTTATTCAAAAAGGGTTTCAGTTTATAATAGTTAGAATACAAACTAGGATACTCTTTACATGTGTAAATGGATTGCCAAATACTTCCACAACTGTGGTCTATATATGACTATCTTGTTCCTAAATTTTGATTTAGGTCTGACAGTTGTGATATCCTTATTCTTCCTGTAATTCGCAGAAATATGATTAGTACTACCACAGTTAAAACATGCCTTTGTAGGTGCATTAGGAATGGGTTTATAATTATTTTACTTACTGTCACCTACCTTCCCATTTCTGTTCTATCTAGGCTATTTTTCCTTATTTTTATTTGTGATCTCTTTTAACTTATGCTTAAGTTGTTTCTAAAACATCAACTCAATGTTAATTGTCTTAGCTTTAACCTGTTTAGAACTATCAGTATTTAAGCTTGGCTTAATTCTTGATGCTGATCCCTTTTCATTTACTGATTTCAATCCATCAGTATTTGAGTTAAACTTAGCAGATGTAAGCATGGACCTATCTTTTCTATTAACTCCATCATGTGTTATTGGTTTCTTAGTCCCAACTTCAATTTTCTTTCCTTTATCAGTGTTAGATTGAACATAACCAAATACTGATTTCCAACAACCATTTTCAAGAATTTCTCGAGTTGTTTTACCTGACTTGGTCCAAGTTTTAATAATCTCTCTCTCTTTAGCCAGTTCCTTTTCAAGATAAACATGTTTCTTCAGAAGTTCCTATTTAACAAAAACAACATCCCATTTTTTTTGAACTTTTAGCATAAAGAGTAATTCAGTTTCTAGGTGATCATTAACTTTCCTAAGATCAGTATTCTCAATCTTAATTCTATCATTTTCTAAAGTTTGAAACCTATAGCTAACATGCATGCATTTGAGAAATTTTCTTAATTTAGAATTATCATTAGTATCAAAAACAAGAGTTTTTGAGGACCTTGAAATCAGGAGGTACAGAGTTAGCAATATTAGAATTTGCCATTAGTGCATAGTTAACCTCCTCATCAGAGTTTGAGGAGTTAGCACATTCTGTTTTCCTAGTGATGAGAGCTTTACTCCTTTCTGCCTTTTCATTTTTGCAATCAGTTCCAAAAAGCCCTGTCCCATCAAAATTATAACATCTGACGTTGGACTCAGTATTTGATGACTCGGTATCAGACTTTGCAATCATGGTTTTTCTCTTAGAATGGCTTTTCTTCACAGCTTTGTCTTTTGACACTTTCTCTTCAACCTTCAAGGCAACATGCCTTCCTTTCCTATTGCTCCTTTGCTCCATTTTTAATTCATGAGTCTTAAGCATTCCATAGATTTCATCAAGAGACATCTCATCTAGATCATAGTTGTCACTTATGGTTGTTGATTTAAGATCCCACTTTCTAGACAAAGCTAGAAGAAACTTCAGATTTGAATCTTTAAGGTCATATTCTTTATTTACCAATGACAGATTATTCAGCAATTTCAGAAACCTGTCATAAATCTCAGTCAATGACCATCTGACCTTCAATCAAATTGTTCATACTCTTGAGTGAGAATAGTTCTCCTCTTTTTCTTGATAGCCTTGGTTCCTTGACACTTTACTTCCAAGGAATCCCATATCTCTTTTTCAGTTTTACATACAACAACCATATTGGACATAACATTATCCAGACTGTTGTGTAAAAGATGTCTCACTTTTGCATCTTTCATTATTGAACTTTATATTCAGTAGTGTAATCTTTCTTCTCATTAGAAATAACCTTCCGAGGTTCATTACCTACAACAACGATTAACTTAGTTGGTTCATCAGGACCATCATAAATCCTGTCAAGATATTCAGGATCTGTTGCTTCTAAGAACATAGCCATCTTCACCTTCCAAGTATGATAATCACTTTCTTTAAGCATAGGAACCCTAATAGTTTCATATCTGCTAGTGTTGTTCAAAGCAATTTGATTTCGTTCAGATTTATCAGACATGATTGTTTTTATTGGATCTTAACGGTTTGTATGTTATCATATTGGCTCAAATACTAATTTTTAGGCCTTAAATGTACTGTAGGGGGGTGAATACAATATTAACAATCAAATCGAAAAAACACAGTAGTATGAAGAACAGTTTTTGTATTAATGATAAAAACTGTTAAGAAAATACAAAGTACTCTCTCAAAGAATGAATAGATATTCTTGAGAGCTTATAGGTTACATGAATGATAAAATAATAATCAACACCCATAGTGTAAACCTAATATGTGTTTATAAGATACACAACTACACTATCAATTACTAAGATATTATTTGCATAAATAAAACTGATTACAATAATCTTGTAATTCACAAATACTAATCACTGAAGACTTGGAGCCGAAATATCTTTACAATGATTATCTTTTTAGTAGAATCAATCTTCCCTTTTTTGTAGTATAGAAAAGTCTGATAGATAAAAGCTGATGACAAACACTGATACTAAATATTGGTGATGTCATCTCCTGTCAAATACTGATACTAAAGATAAACTTTGATATTCTTTTAAGATAGATCCTGATAAGCATATACTGATAAATTCTAATAGCATCAATTATATCTAACAAATTACTAAATTATTGAACCTATTTTACCATACTTTGCCTTCAAAAGTGACCAAAATCAAGCTATTTCTAACCACCTTCTTCAGCATAAGCGACCAAATTCAAGTCATTTACAACTATTTTCTTCAGCAAATATAGCTGAATTCAAGTCATTTCCAACTATATCGTTCAACATAAGCGACTAATTAGTTGGTCACTTTTACTTAGTCCCTTTTGATTAGTCATTTTTGATTGATCACCTACTGCTATATACATGACCAAATATAACCAACCAACTTTTTTATGACCATTTACTACCGAAAATTGGTCATGAATAATTATACATTTGTGATCAACCTTTTGTGACCAAAATATAGGTCAGTTGGTTGAAAATAGTTATGACCGAGCTTTTCACCGTGGCATGTGGGTCACATATTAAGACATATAAATCTTATAAATAACCAAAAATATCGGTCAGTCAAGGGTTGGTTTTGCTTTTATTTTCAACTGATGGATCAAAACTAACCCGATTTTGGAGGGCCGATTATATCGATGTTTGGGTGTGGTTTTACATTCATTTCCAACCGACAAAAGCCATTCGTGATCATTTTTTTTAAGTTTTTTATAGCCCTTTTTTCTTATAGTGTTAATACTCTATGTTCATTAAACATAAAAAAATTAAGCTCATCAAGACAAACGGAAAAATCACTATTCCATAAGTGCACATAGGTAATGCTTTGTAGCTAATGTTGCATTAAAAGTGTTGCATTATCTATGCTGCTGCTCATATTTTTCTAAGTCAGCGTCCTCTCTCGCCTACACATTAAATGAGCTGGGTTATAATCTTAGTATTATAAAAGTTCCCGTAAGGGTTTTATCTATCGGTACTACGTTAGGTAGTCCAACTATGAACTTGGCAAGAGTTCTTATTATCTTAGTAAGTTTATTCTTATTACGTCTCATCATCTCTGGGGTTTATAACTATTGGCTCTGATACCATTTCTGTAACACCCCCAGATCTGGGGTCAGGGATCCGAGTTATTACGGTCTTTAAATCCAATATCAATACTTAATCTTGAATCATAAATATATAACTGCATGCTGTGACCCCTCAATAATACACACACACCACAACTAGTTATAGTCCCAGAGATGAAATTGAAATAATTATTTTGTACATAATCCACAAATTAAAGTTATTACAGACCCAAAAGAATAAACATAAGTTTATCAACANNNNCCATAATATAATTAAGTCTGAATACCAAAAGCTGATAGTCTAGCCTAGGGTAGCTCCTACCTCTGCAGCAATGGCTATCACAATATCAGCGGGTAGACGAGGAACGTTTCCTACGGACTTTTGTAGGGTACGCTTGAGTCTGGCAATCTTGCCTAGCTGTTGTTGTGTAACACCCCCAGATCCAGGGTCGGGGATCTGAGTCATTACGGTCTTTAATTCCATTATCCATACTTAATTCTTGAATCATAAACAAATACTGCATACTGTGACCCCTCAATCATACAC
>PHNY01160406.1:1090-13920 GCA_003724115.2 Anethum foeniculum | reverse complement strand
TGGATCTGCGCTCAAGAATTTTACATTGAGAACCTCTAAGCGTATTGATACAAAAAGTAAGCTTGAGATTGTGATTGATACACCGGCATTGGAGACTCTCAAAATTTATGATTCTGCATTGACAGATTTTTTTATCAAGGACACTTTGTTGTCCCTCAGAACCGCTCGCATCGATGTTGGAATTGAACGAATGCAGTTACGTGATTCCGTGTTTAGGCTTGCTGATAATATTTTTCATGTCCAGTCTTTGATTTTAGCTGATATGGCTGTTGGGGTAAGTTTCACTTTTGAAATTTTACTTGGTTGAGCTATTTGCTGCAAATTTATATTACTCTAACCTTTTGCCTTTTTATTTGAAGGCCCTCAATGGTAAATCTGGTTATGAGTCATTTCGGAATTTGGATCGTGGATCTGATTATATTTTTCCTATATTTCATAATTTAATTAAGTTGGAGTTGCATGTTGATAATTGGTCTTGTTGGAATTTACTGCCAAAGATACTTGCAAACTCACCCAAGCTTCAAACTCTTTTACTTCCATGGGTAAGTGACATTTGTGATTTAGTGAATTTGCTAAAGGGCTTGTGAATGCATGCTTTGAAATTTTTTCTTCTTCTTTTCATTAGGGGGTTGATTCAAGAAACACCTCTCAAGGCCGTGATTACTGCTTATGGCATAGTCCAACACTTGTTCCAGAATGCTTAGCATTAAATCTCAAAACGATAGAATTTAGGGGATTTCATGGAACATATGACGAAATGTCACTTGTTGAATACTTGCTCCTGAACGGGAAAGCTCTGCAGAAGATATGCATTGATTGTTCAGAAGCAAAGCGAAAGTCAAGGATCCGGAAGGAGCTGCTGAAATTTAGTAGAGAATTCAAAACTTGCAAAATTAATTTTATCAATTAATTGATTATGGATGTGTTCTTTATAGTAACAAAAAGTTTGAGGTAAACTTTCTATACGAGCTTTCTTTTCTTTTAGACATGTATTGGTTAATGCTTGGCTTCTTTAATCTTCTCGCAGTGTTATTTTGGCTTTTCATCTGGCATGAAATATTTACGAGATAAGTTGTTTAAGAATGGCATTAAATAGATTGTGTGATTCACATGCTCCCTAAATATGTAACACAGGGAATTTATTTGTAGTTAGAAATGAATGTTTGCATAGCTTTCAGATTTAGATGTGTGGAAATAGCCTAGCTACGATAATAACCGATGCCGCAGCTACTCTTAGCTAGGATTCAATTCGGTTTAGGTCACTAATAAAAACGAAAGGAAAATAAATTAAGGTGTATATGGATCTCTCATTTTAATCTAGCCTTATATGCCTTATTTATAGTGACTTTCTAGGTCCCCTCAGAGGTCTTTATTTTCATCGTCTATTAGGTCTCCGAAACTCTGAGTTGCTGTATATTTGCCGGTATGAATATATGAAAGCCCGAACTTAGTCTCAGCCAGAAGGAAAAAGATTCAAAACAGTGAAAACAGCTCAGAAAAAAGAGAATCCCATGTTTCCTGGACACGTGGTGCTTGCAGAAGCCATCTGCAAACTGACACAATATAAATTGATAGCAGAACTTGGTGCTTGAAACTCTGAGCGCACAAAAGGTGCCCTGACAATGATCACTGATTTTCCTCTCTTAACCACTACTCGTTTCGCCGCCACATAATTACTGACTATCACACAGAGGTTCCCTACACCTAAAAACTTGGGTATAGACGTAAAGATAAGATCTGGTGCCTTTCCGCGACTTCACTTTAACTTTCTTTCACCCTACATAATCTTCCTCCATTGAACATTTAACTTATCTATTGAACAATGTGTGACTAAATGACTGCGGGATCTTTATAATCTAGAAGCCTAAAAACTTATTTTAAAGCTTATTATATCTCAGTTTTGTCCTCATTTATTACTTTTGGGGTTCATTCACGATAAGTTTTTATAAGGTAGCTAGGTTATGAGTTATAAATATGAAATGAATGTTTCCAATTTATCGGCGCTATGGGCCGCATCTCGACACCTGGGAGCAGTTTCCTGACTTCGGGGATTCAGATGCAATCCGTTTTAGGTCACTAGTTGAAAGAAACAAAATAAATGATTGCAAATTTAGTTTTCTTGTCGTAATTGCTAACCATAAATGTTTTCTCTATAATGACTTGGTGGGTTCTCTACTAGGTCTTTGTATTCGTTGTCATGCTGTTAGGTCTCTGAGTTGGTCAATGTTCATTTTCCATATTTTCCATATATACCTGCCTATGCTACTGATTTATATTTTTACTATATTATGGTTGTATACTTTATAATTATATAATCTTCTTAGATGTGCTTTCTAACGTAATCTACAGAACACCTTATGTGGTACCAGCGATCTTTATAAGCTAGAAGCACAATATTCTAGCTTAAAAACTCGTTTACCTTAATTCTGTCAGTCTCCCTAGTCCCTGCCACCAGGGATGGAGTATTCTTTTACAAAATATCCTTCCCCGTGAAATGCAAAATTATCCTAAAATATACTCCTAAAAATCTTGACTCTTAGGAGGCTGCAAACTCACCCTTTTATTAGCTTTGCGAGAATCATTTTTGCAAAGATGGTGCTGCCAGGAACTCATTGTAATGGTGGCAGACCAATTCTTTTGCATAGTTATCTCTTTGGGTTTCTTTTAGGTTTGCTTTTGCCAGGGCAACTGGGTAGGGAACAGAGGAGTATAGAATTGAACTTGTCATCAGTTGATAGAAACTCTTATGCTTAATGTCATGAAACCAATAATGTTCTTGTGTGATAAGATTTGATGCATTGTTGTAGATCAGGGTTCGATAACATTAAAATTTGAACTCAAAGGTTTGGTTACATGTAACGTGAGATTTACTCTATTATCGAAAATGTCAAGTTAATAAATAATGACACAATATTCAATTAGTTTTTTTTTTTTTGTTTAAAATAACTTCTCTTTTGTTAAATGCATGCAATTTCATTGTTTTGAACACCATCAGGCGTATGGGTTCACCACGAAAGCAATGATGGTTCATGTACACATAGGCCGTGCTTCTAGATGAGCACTGTCTACCTGGGTTACAGCGGAAGTTATTTTTGTTTAAAATAACTTCTCTTTTGTTGTCATGGTTCATGGTTCATACTGTTTGGTCTATAACTCCGTACTCTTGATACATGTTAGGGCAGTTAGGCTACATTTCAATCTTATTTAGTACTTTGTATCTATTCTAAATGCGATTTTCATGTGCAGAAGGCAAGTCAACTGCTACTCCCGAGGAATTATGATGTACGTGAAGGATGCTTGCTATATAAAAGCTACACTCAGTTTACTCATTTTATTGTTAAGAATGTTTTCTATATTAAGTAATATAGATCAACTCCTTCCTTTGTTATTCGAAACGATGAAATAATAAATATTATGTATTACTTTTTACAGGATCTTTTTAATTTGGCAGTGCTTTCAAGTAACCTAACCATATATGTGATGAATGTTACCACAAGATTCATGTTATGTGCTTGATCCTTTTTATATTTATATAGTAGGGCTATGTACCAAAACATTCATGTTTGTTCTGATGTAACTACAAGTTCTTTGGATGTAAAATGAGATACTTCGTTTGGTTGTATGATTTTGAATTTTGAATTAAGTAACTTGCAGTTGCAAGGTACTTGTGAATATGGGTTTTCCTTTAAATCATTGCTGAGAATGATATGAGCCATATGAAAGGAAACTCTCACGTACGGTTTGTTTTTGCATTCATTAAAAATAAAATTAATGGTTTTTGGTCTGTGGATATTTTTTAAATTGACAGAATAAATGGCATTGATTTTTGTAGGTTAAATTCCCTAACTTAGTAAATTTTGAACTGTTCAGTTTTGAACTAGGGAATATAAAGACTTTTGTAAATAAAGTAAGAGATAACTATTCAACAATGGTGAGAGAAATGTGAGCAACTCTGCATTATAATAATTTGCATACTACACATTCTAGGACCACAGTATACACCCCTGTGTCCTTTTATCCAGCTACTGGCTACCAACCTAACAACTTGAGAAAATACCATCACACCCTTACATTGCTAAATGACAAGAGTGGCTAGTCTATCCGCATAATGCAGTGTGACTCATTATTTGCAACAAGTAAATAAAGGAAAATTACAACTAATGCTGATTAACTTCATTACTCCCCCTCAAGATGATGGGAGGTGCCAACCGAGGATCCAATCTTGCGAAGAAGAAAGTTATGTTATTTAACTGTCAAGGGTTTTGTGAGAATGTCTGCCAACTGGGAGTATGAGGGCACATAGCTAGTGGTGACTTTTCCTTCCATAATTTGATCACGTATGAAGTGGCAATCTATTTCGATGTGTTTGGTACGCTCGTGCATCACGGGGTTAGCAGCAATGGAGAGTGCAGCCTGGTTATCACTCTTAATAATGGTTGGAGGAAGGTTGTGTAGTCCCATGTCCTTAAGTAGAGTCGACAGCCAAGTAACCTCGCAGCATGTGAGTGTCATGGCAAGGTATTCCGCCTCCGCAGTGGATCGCGCTACCACTGATTGCTTCTTGGTTTTCCATGATATTGGGGAAGTTCCCAGCAAAACACAATAGCCTGAAGTTGATTTCCTGGTTGAGGGGCATCCAGCCCAGTCACAATATGCAGTGAGCTGGGCTGCTGAAGAGGATGCCAAGAGGATTCCCTACGCTGGGTTGGATAACCGGTACCTCAGAACGCGCTTGGCCGCCTGCATATGAACGTTCGTTGGTCTTTGCATGTATTGAGCAAGTGTATGTACTGGGAAGGCCAGATCAGGTCTGGTAATGGTCAAGTATATCAGCTTCCCAAGTAAACGTTGATATGGTTGTGCATCACTCAGCAGCTCCCCCTTATCCGGTGTAAGCTGAGCGTGTGTGTCCATGGGCAGTTTTAAAGGAGTGGTTCCCAGCATCCCAAATTCTTTGACAAGATCCATGGTGTATTTCCTCTGTGATACGAAGAAACCCGCATCACTTCTCTCAATTTCTAACCCAAGAAAGTAATTCACCGGTCCTTAGTCTTTCATGTGGAAGTGAGTTGACAGCTCTATTTTGAGTTCTGCTATCGATTGTTTGCAATTCCCGGACACAAGCAATCATCCACATAAATTAGCACCAGAGTGATGATCTCCCCCTCAACCTTGGAGTACAAACTGTAGTCTGCCTTCGAATGATTGAACCCAGATGACACTAGAGTGACTGACAACTTGAAGTGCCATTGTCTTGACGCTTGACGCAACCCATACAGAGCTTTTTTCAGTCTACATACTAACAGCTTGTCTTTGTGTTCTGTCACTCCTTGGCCTTGTGTAATTCTGCTGCCTTGTCCAACATACCCTTGTGGCATTGTCATGTACACCGTCTCTTCCAAATCCCCATTGAGAAAGGCATTAGACACATCCAATTGATCGACGTGCCATTCTTTCATGGCAGCTACTGCTAGCAAGGCTCTCACCGTAGCCATTTTCGCTACCGGTACGAAGGTTTCCATAAAATCGATGCCATAAGTTTGTTTGTATCCAAGGATGACAAGTCTAGCTTTATATTTGTGGACTGTTCCATCTGCATTGAACTTTGTTTTGTATATCCACTTGCAACCGATCGCTCTCCTATCAGTGGGAAGAGAGGTAACTTCCCAAGTTTGGTTTGCTTATAAGGCTTCTAACTCGAGGTTCATGGCATCCACCCAGTGAGGAAATTTTACAGCCTGACTGAACAGTGTTGGGTCCGTTTGTGGTGCAATTACGGCCAAGAAACAGTTAAAGTTTGGACTTATTGGTTGTGATATCACAGCAGCAGCACTGACAGCAACATTTGTGGAGGGGGTAGCAAAATCATTCATCCACATTGGTCATTTTGATGTCCTCACTGATCTTCTCAGGCCTTGGTGCGCAGCTTCATCCTCAGTTGGGTCTGTTTGAGACATTGGATCAACTTCAACATCTTCGTTTTCTTCATCATTCAACACATCTTCAGCTTCTTCTGCCACTTCTATTTCATCTTCATACACTTGGCTGGTAGGTATTGGCATAGACACAGGTAGAGATTGCATATACGCTCTGCCTGCGTGCTCATTTAGAGGAAACACCTCTTCATTGAAGGTTACATGCCTCAAAATAAATGGCTGTTTCGTTTTGAGGTTCAACAGTCTATACCTTTTGGTTGTCCCTGGATACCCAATGAATACGCACGGAGTTCCCCTTGCTGCGAATTTATCACCACCGTGAGTTGCATTGTAGGCCATTGCCAAACACCTTTAACTCGTCATAATTCACTTCTTCATTCTTCAGCTTTCTGTAAGGCACTTGAATTTTATGGCAACATTGGGTAGTCTATTTATAATGTGTACTGCAGCTAACACACATTCTCCCCAATGATTCAGAGACAGGCCAGACTGAAATAGAAGCGCTCTTGCAACTTCTAGGACGTGCCTGTGTTTCCTTTCAGCACGGGCGTTCTGCTGTGGTGTATATGGGCAAGACGTTTGATGCACTATCCCCCTTTTCATGAAATGTTCTACACAAGCTTTGTCTGCAAACTCCAGCGCGTTGTCCGACCTTATGACCTTCAATTTCCCTTCAAACTGAGTTTTGACATACTCCTCAAACCTTATTAAGGTGCTCAAATAATTAGATTTTTTCTCTAGTAAATAGACCCAAGTCATTCTGCTGTGGTCATCAACTAAAGTGAGAAAGAACCTGTATCTCCCTCTAGTTGGCACCTTATACGGGCCCCAAATGTCTGTATGTATCAAATCAAATGCCTTGTATGCATGGGAGCTACTGACAGGAAATGCAATCCTAGTTATCTTGGCCATGGGGCACGTAATGCACATCTGGTCTTTGTGCTGATGCAGACAATATTTTACTCGATTTATGTGTTGTAGCTTGGAGATTGGTGCATGCCCCAATCTTTGGTGCCATATGGCATACTCATTCGTGGTTACAACTTGTTTTTCTTAATTATTTACCAGGCTTGTCGACCTCTGTCCTGCCATAGCCATCTTACTCACATCTTCTTTTCCATCTTCTAGGTAGTACAACCCCTTTTTTATCCTCCCAACTCCAACCACCTTCTTGCTTGCAGTCTCCACAATGACACACCTTTCGGGGTGAAAGATCACTTCACACTTGCTGTCATTGGCTAACTTGTGGATTGACAACAAATTATGGTTGAATTGAGGCACGTGAAGCACATTCTTGAGCTTCATTCCATTGGGAAGTGTTGCATCTCCCACATGTGTTATGACCGTTGTAGCTCCTGTGGGCAACGTTATGGTGAACGTAGACGGTGCCAGCTTCACATTCACCAAACTCTTCAATGAAGACGTCATGTGATCAGACGCCCCGGAGTCAATAATCCATTTCGACGACTCTGTTTTCTTGCCACAGTTCGTGTTCACCATCCCAGAGAAACTGTAATCCAATTCTTCATCTGTCTCCGATTCTTGCACTTTCGACATCTCTCCTTTTGGGATTAATTTGAGCAGCTGTTCCAGCTGTTGTGCAGTCATTGTCACATCCTGTGGATTGCTGGTATTGCCCTGTGCGTTATTAGCCATCTTTGGCCCATTATTCCTCCTGTTTCCTGTCCACTTACTCGCCATTTGTTTCTGTCCTGGTTTATGTTTATAATGCCAAGATGGATAACCAGTGGTTTCCCAGCATTTATCACTGGTGTGTCCCCTTCTTTCACACGTTGTGCAGGTTGTGACTTTGCCTATACCTCCCTTGCTGAACATAGCCAACACATCTGAATCATTCACCGAACTCTGCAACAACACCTCCTTCTGTGATTCTTCTTGCTGCACAGCTGAACATGCTATTTCCACCGTCGGTAGGGGGCACATCATGAGGAGTTGACTTCTCTGGGCTCCATAAACATCATCCAACTCGTTCAAGAATTGAAACAATCTTGACTCTTCCTTCATTGTTTGTATAGCAGTCAACAAGGCCTTTATCTCTTCACTTTCAGTCGTAACCTTTGGCAACGTGTTCATAGAATCGATCTCATCCCATAGTCCACTCAAACAGGTGAAATATTCACTTATTTTCATGCCACTTTGTTTAAGATTAAACAAATCCCTGTTCAGCTTATATTTTCTTGACCCATTAGACAAAGAAAATCTTTTTTCGAGTTGTTTCCATATGTCACTAGCAGTATTAATAAACAACACAGAGGATCTTATATTATCTGAGATATTATTATGGATCCAGGATATTACCATATTGTTGCAAGTGTCCCATTGGATGGCTTCAACTGCATCTGTTGTACTCCTCAACACTGTTCCATCCACAAAACCAAGCTTCCTTTTTGCAGATAGGCATAGCTGTATTTCAAAAGACCTCCTCCACGTCCTGTAGTCCCCAGCTCCTTGTAGCTTTGAAACACTTATTGAGGTTGGGTTGTCAGAAGGGTGTAGAAAAAGAGGGTTTTGTAGGTCTGTGTATGAAAGTTTACTAGTAGCCATGTGTGGATCTAGAACTCAATAGATGTATGACAACGACAAGACCTGGAACACCTACCTAGACCTTTACAACACACACACTTTTTGCACACAACGTTGAACACTCACCACACATAAACTGATTGAAAACTAAGTTACCTATGTTTGCTCTGATACCATAAAGACTTTTGTAAATAAAGCAAGAGATAACTATTCAACAATGGTGATAGAAATGTGAGGAACTCTGCCTTACAATAATTTGCATACTACACATTCTAGGACCACAGTATACACCCCTGTGTCCTTTTATCCAGCTACTAGCTACCAACCTAACAACTTGAGAAAATACCATCACACCCTTACATTGCTAAATGACAAGAGTGGCTAGTCTATCCGCATAATGCAGTGTGACTCATTATTTGCAACAAGTAAATAAAGCAAAATTACAACTAATGCTGATTAACTTCATTAGAATATAAGTTAGAATTAGATGCAACTTCCAGGTAAAATTCAATATTTAATATTCTGGAAGTTGTGCCCTTTTTACATTCTCAAGCTTTAGAAGTATACAACAAATGATTAGAAATTTAAGATTGTGCTTTCTTAGAAGAAATTGTGAAGAATGCAAGGGAGACCAATTTTTTTGGTACGAAGGCTTAATTCCTCTTTAACACGTGAACCATCAAAGTTTAAAAACGTCAAGTTCAATCATTCATACATGCAGATTATTCACCTAAATCATTATCTGATTAAACAAAAGAGAGTGGGGATAACTCTCTATCCTTGAGAGTGGGCAAACACTGGGTATCTTAAAAAAATATTATACAACATTGTTTTTTTTTTCTAGTGGGTTTTACCCACTAGATGCAAAGAAAGCACCTAACATGCATTATCTAAGTACAAGATTCCAAGAACATGTTGCAATCTGTCTTTTGCCTCTCAAGAAAACTTCTTTATCAACAGATGCCCTCATGTAACCATCAAACCCCATTGTGGAGCTTCATGGTCTCAGAATACCACTTACTATTTTCATCCCAAAAACTTTTGTATTCATCAAGAAAATGAGTGTAAAACTTGTCCTTCGGGATATACTTGCTCCTTCATCAACTTCTGTCTTGTAAGGTTGAGATTAGAGCTTCGGGGGAAGATTCGCTAGAACCATGATCTGATCTTCCATGACAGAATGTTTTTCTTGCAGAGGGCTTCTGTGGCATGCGTTTTTGGAATATCAGCAAAGAAAATACAGTTAACGAAGCCTGCACAATGTAAGTGAAGATTACAGCCAGGAATAATAAGATCCCTACCTTGTGCTGTGGATGAGCTTTAATCTGTGGAAACTTGATTTCTGTGTAATTAGGATTCATGCATTTGATTTCTTTTCTTTTTGGGGTTCCTTAAAACCTACATCAGCAAGCATCACATTAAGTTCCAGGAGAAATTATAACCAATGCTAAGCAAAACTATTTCATTCAAGAAATAAATAATTCCAAAAGTTACTACTAGCCATGAGTGAAAATACTTGAATAACTAACCATCAGTAGTGGCTAAGAACCATATTTGACTACTGTCATCATAAAATAAAGGATACAAATCTAGCAAACATACTAATTTACCTTGATGATTTTCACAAGATGGTCCACCTTACTCTCACCAGTCACTACCAGGAAAAAGAGGCTGAAGGCTTTAACAGCATATTAATTCGTATAAGTGGAGCTATAAACATAAGATCTGCATAGTAAAGAAACAAGACATAAGTTGGAATATCTACCTGTCCAAGTAACAATTCGGTCAACACACAACCAGTAGACGAGATATATATCCACGGTTGTAGTGCACTCTGTCGCACCAAATATAAGTTCAGGAGCTCTGTAGGTCCTAGAACATATGTAAGAAATATTTGGCTTTCCATTCACCTGACAGATTCAGAACAAAAAAGGAAAAATAAGATGACAACATAATATCCTTTGAGAAGCATATAAGCAACTTACTAGCATATTTTGAGGTAATGTCTGTTCGGCATACTCCAATACTGCCCTGAATGTAAGCAAATGCTCCAAAATCTACTAAAAATAATTATCGGAAAAGAAATAATGAATGAAAAGAAAGCTACAAGTGTTATTCTTAGCTATTCATAATGATATATTAGATCAAGACCCTGCAAAATTGTACACAAAAACTAAGGAAATCAAGTCCCGACTTCATTTTGGTTCACACAGATCCATGGGTATCCTACCAGTAAGAAGTCCAGAAAAATACCAGAGCTGTACATATCCCCTCTATGTAAGCGTTTATTAACAGTGTGTCATTCTTATAGTTCAATGACCATCAAGCTGAACAAGGTTTAGATGGTGGCGCTCTTGTAGGCGTTTCAATTTCAGTTAGTATCACCAGATAGTTCTTTGATTGCTACTTTATATCATTATTCAGTGATGGTAATTCTCACAATTTCTGTAACTTTATTTCCGGTTCTTGTGTTCTCGTACACTCTAAAATTAATAAAAATTTGTTGATTTTTGCAATTTAACCTATGATCTATACTTGAAAGTTGAAACAGGTAGAACTAATACAGATTTTTGGTTAAAACCGCTGAAACACTAATGTGTGTGCATTAGAATTTCTCCCAGAAATGCATAACAGCACAAGGAGTCAAGGTTTAACCTCTTCAACAAGCATTTCACCTGTTAAAAAATAATGACTAAAAGTATAATTAGTTTTAAAAGATCGTTTCAAAAGTTTATCTGGAAGCAAATACAAGTTGTTAGAATCACTGTAGTGATAATTAGAAGAGGATAATCTAGAATTTCACCCTAAACATAACACATTTACGATGAAATATTCGAAACAAAAAAAAAAATTTGAAACAAGTATCGACCGTAGATAACTTCTGTCAGATGTCAGTGTGTTGATTCATTTTGTTGAACTCTTCCAACAGCAAACAAATAAAACACGATCCATTCAATACTAAGCAGTGGTTTTCATCAGCTTATTGGAGTTGGTGCCTCCAACTGCTTTTCCCGGGGAGCATACAAAGTCAGAAGAATTTTTTCCCCCGGGAAGAAACTAAAGCTGCGAATTCAGTCTATTATCCTCTGTTCTGCCGTACAAACTAAGCACTTGGGGAAATTACACACGGAATCTATCCACATACTGTTCTCTAAATTTACCCCCTTGCATTTGTATGATCGAACTCAAGGTCAAGTTCTTCACTACACCCTTTGACAATAAATACTGAACAACCATACACCGTGGTTTAGTCCACTTTTCCAATCTATGCATAATAGCATGAGGACAAGATGAAACCTGTGATGCATTCCATCCCATTTTGTTAACCAAAAAATCCATGACCCGCTCTGTCTTCTCGTCGGAAGTTTTAATAATTTTAGGCTGCTTCTTAAATGCCAAAAGAATTTCATCATCTGACCATCCCACATCCTATACAGATCACACTTTCGCTCTCGAGTCTCTTTGTTTAACCCTCTCCACACTTCAATTGCACCTGCAAAGTGAATCTTCCCTGGATCAAACCCCATTTCCCTAATTTCTTCAACAAAAATTTTAAACTTGTCGGCACCATTTAGTAAACTCCACGGCTGTTGCTTTAGCAATGCCAAAATCCTAGAATTTGGTAACCCATAATGTCGCAACAATTCAATATTAGGTACTATCGATTTTCTCAAATCTTGTTTTATCACCCTGGGGTGCTTCTTAACCAAAATAACTACACTCTCATTATCTTTAAGCAAACCCTTCAAAATCTCACAAGACGGTATAATACAATTTTTTAAACCGCGTCTAATAACATATTCATCGGTTGCAAGTAACTGACAAAGGTCATTGGATATGAACCCATACGAATGTAAAAAGCCTAATTTGGATTTGGCTATATCTACATTCAAAGTTAACATAAATGGGTACTTCTTGAACAATTTCGAAACATGGGTATCAGTGAATCCATAATTCTCGAAAAGGCCCTTGATACAAGTGAGCTTAGAACTAACATTCTCAGACAAATATCTATGGGTTGAATTCAAGAAACACAAATGGCTTAATTTTAAAGAAGTAATAGTAGCAGCAGTGTTATTCTTGAGCATATATTTGTGCATAAAACTAATCATATTGACAATTATAGTGATTATACAGAAATGGATTTTGATAAAATAACAGAAAGGGGTTAAGTCTCAAAATGGTCACGGAAGCCAGAGGCGGGTATCAAAAGGTTCATCAATCTTTTTGGCGACTCATTTGTACCACTTAAGTTGATAGTAATGACACGACCGTTAACCCATATGTGTTGACCTGACGGAAAAAAGGTTTGACCCTTACGTGTTTTAACGGCAACACAGTTGGCATCTA